>PPHD01005385.1:0-26517 GCA_002909625.1 Bambusicola thoracicus | reverse complement strand
ACTGAGTCAGCTGCAGGGGCACAGGTGAACACAGCTTCACCTGAGTGACCGGAAGGGGTGGAGCCAGGCTGCACCTCTCCTAGACCTCATTTAAGGGCTGATTCCCCAGGAGGAAGGATCTCTATCTGGAGATCCTCCCTCTGGGAACCCTTCTGTGAGCCCAGGACACAGGTACAATCTTTAATTCATTTCTACCTTGTAACAGCATAATCTCTCCAATCCAATACCTGTTTGCCATACAAATGTGTAAGTATACAACCAGCAACTCCTCTCAGACAGGTAACCTAAAAAAACCATATGCATGATGTGCATGGCATGTCCTGATCCAAAGCTTGTGGTGAGTTTAGTCTTGTCTGATTTTATACATCTAAACAACTGAGCCAGTTGCACACGGTCACTTAAAAGAGATCCATGCCCAAAAGGCAATTTATCCTATCTGTCTTGGACATGTATCTTGATCTGGACTCAGCTGATCTTGAAAGGTCCATTGACTTCTGAAGAATCCTATCTTTGGAATCTGGCAGAACCTGATTTTCTTTTTTTCATACATTAAAAGAAGGGCTCCTTTTTCAGAAACATAGATGAATTAAATTTAATCAAGAATATCATTTCAAATACCTACAATTAATGTGAAAGAATACAGGAAAAGAACAGTGTTAAACTAAGACTGGACTGAAGTAATGTATTTTAATGGAGCATTATCACCAGGGACTCTAGGTAAAAGTGAGCTTTATCACTCTTATTTTTAAAAACTCCTGTTAGAAAGACGGCTTCCTGATGGCTATGAGCTCTAAGGCACTACTTATTAAGAAGCAATCTAAAGCAAAAACCAAGGAAACAAAACCAAACGCTTTGAATTTTTCATGCACGTTTGGCAGTAAACTGTAGCACTTGATGCAAGATAAGTGACTGTACGTGCAGCTTATGTGAAAACTCAGCTTGGGTATAAATGCTTAAGATACTGAATTGTTTTGAAAGTTTTGCACTAATATGCTAGCACAGGGCTTACTACAGTTGTTCTCTGTTGAGTGTATAGGCAAATTTAGGTCAGCTCTTCCTAGGGAAAATAAATGAACTTACACAACACAGTGCTCCAAAAAAGTCTACCTGCAAAAATATTTATTGTTTGGGATTCAGTATAGCAGCACAGACCTGCAAGTGGTAGAAATATTGCTATGAATATAAGATGAAGGATTGTATGTGATGACTAAGAGCTCAATACCATCGTACTTGGTGTTAGTGATAAAGTAATGCCTATCTTGAAAGCATTCCTTGCTTTCACCACGATAGTTTTTGCATATTTCACTGAAAACCAGCATAGATACTGATCACAAAAAAATGCTGGGGAACAGAAGTTCCTTAGTAAAAGAAAGGCTGAGGAATAGAAATTGGAGTAAGGCTACTCCATATTTATGAATGATGTGTGATAGAAATATTGATACCTGAGTAATGATTTGACGAGTTTCTTTTCCGGCCTGCAGTACCCATTCTAAAATGTATTAGGGGCAGTTCACAGGTATGTTATTCAGTGTCTGGTCTCATAGGAATGTGGCAGGCGACAATACTTTGGAGTTGTTAGGAGTAGTCCTGGTGCCTAAGCATAACGTGATCCATTAGGGCGTCTTCTAATCCATGTGTACCCTGTGGTAGCAGAGTAGGACATGCCAGTCTTAGTTTTCAGAGGTGTTGTCTGTTCTGCATTGAATGTTCTGGAAGGATATTAAAAGTGTGCCAAAGCTGATGTGGCTTATATTTTGGTGAACTGTACTTAGGAACATTAGGGCTTCCCAAGACATCAAGTGTGGACACAAATGAAAATTCAAGAATTGCTAATAAGCGAAGCTGAGAAGATATTCCGGGAAACCATGGATATTTGAGAAGAGGCCTGGCCTCTCACATGCAAAAGCCCTTTAGCTTATTGTAATCACTCTGGAGAATGCAATCAGTCAGTCTACAGAGGTGTGCTCTGATGGAAGTGCAGTGCGAAATAGAATGAACCGAGGATGTAGATCAACTAGCGTTCCTGTGTGATCAGCACCTCTTCCAAAAGCTGCTGCTTCCTAACCTGCCATTGCAGCGGGTGGTGGCTGAGCGCTGAAATCATCACAGAACAAATTAAAGAGCACTGTTCTTGTTCAGCACAACAAATTGCTTTGGCCATGGAAATGCACATGAAGTTCAGCATGTGATGAGACATCCCACTGTATTGTTGGGCTCTGGACCTGGAAAATCCTGTGGTCTTCTGAGATGATGAGGCTGAACGATGGCATCTTCATCACTGTTTTCCAAACGCTGAGAACATTTAATTATGCTGTCTCATGCATCAAATCATTCATTTGACTGTAGTATAATGGGACAAATCCGGAGCCGTTGCAGAAGATTATTCCTCTTCAGTTTCTCTTATGCTGAGCACATCCAAGCATGGACCATGACTTTTAAGGAGGTAAGAAGTTTTTGTTTTTGCCTCATTAGGGGCTCAACCCAGGCAAGCTTGCTTCTGTCAGAGGCAGTTGGGCTGTGTAGAGCATGACCCCACCATGGGGTTTCTCCACATCTGCTGTTAGTTTCATGTCTTGCTCATTTTGTCTTGCATCCAGGTGCATGCATCCAGCTGTGTCTCTGTCACTGAAGCTTCCCTTGCAACCTCCTCTCCCTTGCCAGATTAGCAGAGCAGGTCAGCAGAGAGCAGCTTGCCAGTGTGCTGCATGCTTGTGAGTGGTAAGAGCTGATGTTCCTTCTAATCTGGGGATATGATTTTGTTTATTTAACTTTTGTGAGTAGTATTCTATGTCCCTTTTTTTTTTCCCCAGCAGGTAGAAAACCTAGAAGCTGCTTCATAGAAAACTGTCCTCCGCCATCAGAGAGTTAGAGCAAGTACCTGCTTCCTTTTCCTTCTTTCTTATTTTCTCATTCTTGGTGTTTTTAACCTTGTATTGTATAACGACCTGAAGTTGTTGTTTCTTTCATTATAGTAACAGAAGAATAAACGTTCCTAGCTTTTCACTTTCATTGCTTGATTCAGTGTATGTTTACTTGCACCACAAAGTTCTGGTTGCACACATTCCAGTTGAGAATCTGGGACAAAACTACAGTCAAATATTAAGTATCATGAACTCCACCTGTGGTTGCACCTCTAACTCAGTTTCTGAGCTATGCAATTTGCAAGGGTTTTCCAAGCAGCCTTACGATCAGAGGCTGCTGAGGATGTGATGATGTTTGTGTCTGTGGAGCATTTGCCAGCTTTCCATGCTGCTTTCTGAGATGTTCCTCACTCCTGCTGAGGGAGTTTGCAGGTAGCGCTGGGGGTCATGGGTGCAGCTGGGCACTGGGTCCCATTCAGCACTGCCCTCCTGTATCACTGGTTGCATCTCTGCATGGTCAAAACAAACATTTTTGTTACTGGGTCTACAACAGTAGTTTCATATTTTATGAAAAAGTAAGTCTCTTTGATTGTCTTTTCTTCAGAATGCTTCATTTAATTCTTTGCTTCGAAACAGATTGCCACTTACGAGAGATTTCTTATCAGCAGATATTATAGCGAAATAGCAGTGCAAGTCATTTCTGTCTTAGAGACAGTGTAATCTGAGATGCAGTACAACTTATTATGTCAAAGCCTATTTTTATATCCTTTTTTTCTTCCAGCCTTCCCACAAAGGTCAAAGTTGACTTTTCACAGGTCAAAGTCTTTCTATACTCATGACAATATGACCTGTTAACCCTCATTCATCACCCTGTTCTACAATGTATGTGTATTCTAAACAATATATTCAGATTCTGAATCAAATAAGAAAAAAATCAAAAATGGAGGGATTAGTATAACAGTCTGCTGCGAAGGTGAAACAAAGGAATGTTTCAGAGTTTCAAAACTGATCTTATACAATCTGTAATTTCATCTGACTATACACCCACTAGTTAATCATATATATACTAGCATCAGGATGCAACATAGTCAGAAATGAGTATGCTTGTTAGAGTTAAAAAAGTTAAGAGTTAGAAGTTAAAAAAAAAAAAACAACCACCAAATACTGCACAAGTAAAATTTTAATCCATTGGAAAGCCTTGTATTTTCATTGGAATGCTATTGCTTTCCTGGTTAAAGCTTGAGCTTCACAGAGGCTGAAGGATAGATAGATATAGTATAGATAGACAGCAGATAGACTGTACTGTCTACTTCCCATGCACTCAGAATAAATACATTGAAGAGTCAGAAGCTACAAAGACCAAAACAATTCCTAGTCCCCCATCCCCCTTCTGTTGAAGAGAGACTCCTTGGAGTAGGACATTTGCAGAGTGCATCCTATTGTGCCCAGTGCTGAGCCTAGCAACTTCCTTTGGAAGTCTACTGCTGGGTCTCTCCAGGGGAAGTATTCTGTGGATGCTATTGTGGGAGGCTGTGCATATGCAGCCCCCATTTCTGACAAGAGCTGGCACAAGATGTCTAGGAAAGATGAGAAACAGGGCAAAGGCACAGGGATGCATCCTCCTTTTCATCCTTGTAGCACTCCAAAGCCAGAGCTTGTATGTCTAATAGTACATGGTGGTTTTTACTACCATTAATTTGTCCTATCCCCTTTGGCATCTACAGCATCCTGTGGCAATGTTAGACACTTTAACTACAGTTCTGTCTGTTGTATTACACTACTGTTTAAAGACTTCACAGTGCCTATGTCTTTGTGTTTACAGTCTAGTTTCAGACAATAATCAACAAGCAGATGAACACTGGAGGATGAGAGAGAGAGTAAAAGGTTTGATAGAAGGATTCATTGATTACCTGCCCACAAAAACTTACATGTTGGTATCAGTCTAATTTCATTTTCCGAATATTCTGTTGGAGGCCTCTTTCTCAACCTGTGCATCATGTCTTTCAGTTTTTGTAGAAGCGCGGGATATATTTGAGGTTGGCTTCTCCCTGCCCTCTGCCAGCCTCTCTGAGCTCACAGCTCCTCCTCCAGCAGGAGAAGCCCCACAGTCGAGGCAGGACTGCAGGTAACTTGGGTCGCGTTGCAGTCATGGCTCCCAGCCAGCACCATTTGGTCACTGTACAGGCCAATCTCTGCTGGGTCCCTTCATTTCCCAGTTACTTGTTGACTTAGCAGAACAGACAAATATGCAGTGGTCTTTCAACCTCTTATCATAGTATCACAGAGTGGTTTGGCTTGGAAGGGACCCTGTAGACCACCCATGAGTTCCAACTCATCTGCTGTGGGCAGGGGCACCTCCCACTTAGACCAGGGCCCCATCCAGCCTGGTCTTGAACACCTCCAGCTTGTTTTGTCAACATGTACTTCCAGTAACTTACCACAAGTGAGCTATTGGCATAATACATATAAAATTGAATCAAGTGACACTAGCTAGAGGATGCTGTATAGCAATACTAGGAGAAGCGGGCAGTTCAAGTCTCTCTTGATACTTTCCATCTAGTTCACAATACTAGAGTTTCTGTGCATCACCCTTCACTAGATGCATAACCCAAAATTAACACAACCTACTTTACCACTGTTTCTGGTGTCTGATGATTTTTGCACACCCCTTCTCTCTCATCACAGCCTTCAAAACATGGAGGTAATCTATCTACACTGATTGAGCATTGCCATCATGCTGCATATTTTCTCCTTTGGCCACATAGTTCAGTGGGAAATCATTCCTTATCTGTTCTAGCAAAACACTGAACACAAATGTTTGGTTTTCATTTCCCTCGTGGGAAACAAGGTCTAATCCATTGTCTTCAGCGAGTGATGGTTTTAGTGGCAAGTCCGGTTTTCAGCAGTCTTGGAATTTATTTCTGTCACTTACAGCTATTTTGAGATCAATAAAAACGTCTTCCCACTTACAACTAACCTGAATGTTGTTCTTAATTTGCTCTTTGCGATGCAGATGGATATTTAGCACAGCATTAAGGCACTGAGCCATTAAACTCCAAAACTGTCCTACATGCCTTTCCGTGGGGTCTCAAGGCGTACTGCAGCCACATACCTAAAAATGTTTGTTACCCGTGTTACTCCTGATAAGGGAACATCTATGTGATTATTTCCTCCTCAGTGCATCATCATTCTGTCTTCATCACCAAGTGGTTCATTGGCACTAGTTATTGTAGACACCATAATGCAAATACCTTCAGACACATTTGCAGTCCCAGAGCCTCCCATCAGACAGTCACTGGCAGTACAGGGAGATGCTGACCACAGCAGTAGTTGATGGCAGCTCACTCTGCCCTTGAGCTTATGTGTTTAGCACCAGAAAATCCAGACAGACTCTGCAGCAGCATGGGAATCACTCATTTTATGCTCTGACCCAAAGCCTACTGACATCAATGGGGAGACATATCTTAGACACGTCGCTTTCCCTCTGTGCAAAGTATGTGCCTTCCATGAAAGTCAGCCTCAAAGCCCACCAAAGCAACCACCTGAGAGCGCAACCGATAGCACATTATTGATACTTATTACAACTAGTGAATATTATCTTCCCCATGGTAAAATATATCAATCTTATCAAAATGTTTCTTTTTTCTTTCTACCAGAAACCTATACTTCCCCATTCTCTTAAAATTCCATATGAATTATTGAAGTAGTTGCTGAAGGCCTTTTTAATTGAAATTTAATACCATCAGAACTTCTGAAGCACTAACTTAGCAGCACTTTATAATGTGTTTTGAAATAATTTTATCCAAAATTGAACACTTGGGAAGTGAACACATTCCAGCACATTATTGTTGAACAATATTCAGTGCTTCTCGGTGAAGTTTATTGTGGTAGTAACACACCATTGAGACCATACTGTAGGGAGAATACACTCTATAACACCCAGGGAGCAGTGAGGATCTACTGTGTGACAGTTTTTGCTGCCTAAGCCCAACAAGGAGGCAGGCTAGTGTATGCAGTGGCCAATGATGTGCTGCTGCTGGACTCATTAGTCCTCTCCCTGTGTGTTTAACTGATGCAAAACGAATTTTCTGTTTTTTAGGAGAGAATTCATCTCAGGGGAAGAATAAAACTCGACAATGTGATGATTCCTCTTCAAACTTCAGCAATAAATATGTAAGTTTCTCACTTTTGTCTCAAGCTCTGTAATGTTAGTACCTGTTAGTCTGGGTAACGCTTGTTGGTCTTGGTATTGTGCCATATAACTAAACAAAAGGGTTAAAAATACAAAACAAAGTGAGCAATGACTTAAACAAATCTCAGCTTGCACAGTCCATCCAGAACAAGAGTCCCGGGTAAACCAAGGCTGCAGAAGTCCATGGCAGCTGAAGAAGCTGCCACCACACAAAGGTAGACCTTTATGGACTCAGCATGTGGCTTTAACTGCTCATTTCCTGGTTGTAATCTCCTAGTCAAATTTCCTTCTTGTAAAGGAAATTACAAAAAATAGGGTGTTTTTTTTTAAATAGTTGTCTACAAGAGAGGAAGTTACACATTCAGCACCTTTGGTTTCATGACAAGGCTGTAGCTGTTCCACATCATGCAAAAAAGCAAGTACTCTTATTGAGACACTTTATTGCCTTAAACTTCTTGACTGCCAACATGCAGAACTGGCAAGTGTTGGACAAAGCTGCTACATGTACAAGGGTAAGGACCATCAGAGCAGCTACGAAATCTGCTGTTTAAGATATGGGTGTTGTGTTTTCCTTCATGCATGAAGGTTTCCCAAGCACCACAGTCTGTCTGTTTCCCAGAGTTGCTTCTCTTGAAGGGGAAGAAAAGTGGAAGGATGTCCTGAGAAAATAGGTGTCAGAGCATATCATGGGAGGGAGTTGGCAGAGGCAACTGTGTTGGATCCAGATGAAGCCCAGCCTCGCACCATCACTGCAGGATGGAGTCCCCTAGAATGTGTGCCATCATCCTCCACTGAGAGAGATCTGATTGACCAGCAACACAAAGGGACATCTTTGAATTTTTTGGCCTGTTCTCATTTCCCTAAGGAATGCCCAAACTGAGCTTTCCTGATGCCAACACCAAGGATAAAATAAGTGAAATCTGTCCCTTGAATTAGAACAGAATGTAATGTCGCTACATTACTAAAAACCCAGAGCTGACTCTGTGTGGATGCAGAACAATCTCCTGGATGATGGATTTAGTCCCTGTTATCTGCTCCATCCTGGATTTACTCTGTATTTCTCACTTCTGCTTTCTGTTATATTCCTGAGCAGTCTTACCTGGAACAATAATCTTGAGATATTGTTGTCATTTCAGATGTGAAGCAGCCTGGTTTAAGACAACATGCAGGAACAGCCCACCATGGTTGCAATGCCACGGGAACTGTGGAGCAGCTGAAGCTTTTTGCCAGGCAGGACACTTGTGCTAATGACCAGCCCTTGACTTCTAAGCCTCAAGTGCCTCCTGTCCCTTCTGGGACGATGTGCTTTTTTGATGGCTTAATAACTGGTATATCATATGTATTTATTATGTTCTCATATAGTAGAAGCAGGAAAACTCTCGAGAAGGTTGAAGAGCGTGTTTGCATAGTCATTATTACAAGAATCTTCTGCACATACAGGAAGGAATATGTTAGCATACTTTGTTGAACTTACGGTATTTAGGGTTCTTTTAGTTGTATGTAGCAAAATAGAAACATGGCCTGACCCTTGAAACATTACTGGGCCAACTGCCACGATAGAAGTTAATTCAGTGATTTCCTGGAGACTCCTCACTGAAGCACACGCTTCACTTGACATAAAAGTTTACAGGATGGGATGCCTGGGTGAAATGCTGAAGCGTGTGCTTTATTTCTGTGAAGGGGAGGAATATGCTTTGCACTGATGTCTGTGGTTTTGTTTTTTGAAGTTCTATGAATTGCTGAATATGGTCCTTGTGATGTAGCAGGCAACACAGTTAATTTTCTCCTGTTCTTTGCTAGCCGCTGCATTATGCATGCTGTGAATGACTCCTGTGAGCTGAGGTGTATGGTGGGGATCAGCAGGAAAAGCAATTCTGCAGCTGAACCCTGTATTTGGAGTAATGCGTGAGATTCTTGGCTACCAAATAACTCTGGAAGTTTAAGGAGTGTTTCAAGTGATGATTACAGACTCTTAATTTGTACAGAGCTGATGCTGCAAAAATATCAAGTAGTGCTTCTACCTGCATGTATCCTACTCTGCTAGAACTGTAAATGTTCAAAAATTATATTAATGTGAGCATCTGCTCAGCCTCAGTCCACTGGCTCTGGCAGTGTCCTGGGAAGCTCCATCGTTGTACTGGGGAAAGGAAAGGAGACAGTTGGTGGTGTAAGTGCAGGGCTGAGAGCCAGGCCAGCAATTTGAGTTGTGACACCACTGATAACAGTGCTTTTGAGGAAACTTCTCCCTCCAATTTCCTTCTGTGGGTTGAGAAAACTTAACTAGCAGTATGGCAAGAGATTGAATGGATTTGTTAGTTCATATTTATGCACAAAGATAAAGCGTTCATGTCTCTACTTTGGACCGTTGCTCTTATTTCATCGGTGATGGATCTAATCCTCTGTCTTAGCAGCACCAAGAGAAATTCTGATGAAGTTTTGTAGAAGTTGAGAAACAAACAAGGGTGCTCCGTGCTGCAACTGAACTTCTATGGTCTGTTCCAGGTGCTCCTGGATCACTTGGGTTGCTCACTCAGATTCCTGATAGCTGAAGTTTCCATTGAAAAAAGAAAGCAATCATTGTGCATTTTCATGTTGATTTTAAAATATTTTTGTAGCATGTTGCATCCTACTGAGAGGACAGTAGAAAAGACCAGAGAAACATTACAAAAAATACGTGTATGTGCAAAATTTGTTCAGTACCTCCACAAAGTGTCAAGAAGAGAAAACAATTTCCTATTAAAAGTTATTATGTTTATTAAAAGGCTCTACTTTTTCTCTTTGCAGAAATGCAGTTCATTACCTGTGCCTAGCACCAGAGTTGGCCACTGCGCTGCACTGCTGTGGCGCAGGGTAAGCTAACACATTGCTGTGAGCCCAGGCATCAGGTGCTCCAGGCATGGCAGGTAGGGGAGGATCAGGTCCTGCAGATGTGCTGAGGAGTGCAGAGAACTACTACTTCTTGCAAATGGTGAGGGGAGGGAAAAGGACTTGCTGCAAGTCAGCTGTAGTACTTGCCCAAAACACCTGCTTGGCCCTTTCTAGTCACTAGCATGGCCAAAAACATATCCACGGGGCCTGTAGTGCCCTTGTGAAACATCAACAGAGCTGTCGGCTGCATCACGGATTGATCCAGTGGAAATACAGGAGCAGTGGGAATAGTTTGAAGGCAGAATCCCAGCCTTCCTGCTCCCAGCCTGACCACTGTCCAGTGTGGTACGCAGGCTCCAGTATGCATTAGGTACTCTAAAAATCCCACAAGCAGCTCATTTTTGGCACACTGGGCAGATGTCCACAATGTGTGCTGGCCATCAGCTGGCCATTCTGCTCACTGTTCTACGTGCTGCACTGTGGGACTTGACACACCATGTCTCTGGACACAGCGATGTGCAGGCTGCTATGGCATGACTCAGAAAGGTGCTCAAATGCACAGACATCACCCAGAGACCTCTGTGCTGCCCAGGAAGGCTGAGCATTGGGCAAGGTTTGGCCCCATGTGCCCTCCAATACTCAGCAGCCTTGGGCAAAGAGCTCTTAGGGCCTCCCCAGTACCATCAATTATGGCTCCTCAATTTCTTCAAATTAGGATTCTATATCTAATAAAAGAAGTGAGCTTAAAGATTACTCTGTCAATTCTCAATTGAGTCAGATTTTTTTTCCGTTTACGGCCAAGGGCAACCCATAAAGCACAGACTTTAATTAACCCCAGTGAATACAGCGGATATGAAACACCAACGCTCTTGAAATATGGTTGAAAGCTCCACTGAGTTCCCCCACGCCCATCCTGCAATCTCACTAGCCCTAAGAAGAGCAAAACAGTGCCAAGATGCACTTCAGGACAAGAAGCCACATACAGAGCGTAAATCCCATTTCTTTCAGCAGCAGCAGTTTACCCAGCCTCAAGGTCAAGACCTCAGGCTGGCTGAGGGCGAAAACAAACCCATGGCTGGCAAAGCCCTCCAGACTACTGTGGGCATCAGGGCAGACACCCACTGCTGGGACCTCATCAGAGCACTCCTAGAGCAGCACCAGGCAGTGCAAAGACAACTCAGAAACATCCTCCCCCAGTAACTACATAAAACCAGGAGGGAGGACAGAAATACTGATGCTTTTCATCTCCCATTCCACAGCACTTTAAGTTTCCCCAGGTGTGGTGCTTTCCGGTAGAAGAACAGCTGTGTTTCTTTGCCATCTATTACTATTCTCAACTTTCAAATTTCCTTGTGCACCAGCAGAACACCTCCCTGCCTGGAGTCATTGTTCTTCTCCCCAGTGCAGCTCACTCTGTCCTTCTCCTCCATCTGCATGCTCCATCGGCAGCGCTAAGCCTTCGCCACCTCCGCTGCCCCAGGGCTGCTGTTCAGACGATGTTAAACAACTAAAACACAACATGATTCCAGGCAGTGCAGCACAGCAGAGAACAAACCAGCAAAAATCCAACCATGCATAATGCCATGGAGCCCGTGCAACTGTCCATCTCCAGCTCCAGGAGATAATTCAGCTTTTCTAAGGAGCAATAATTGAGCCTTCTGCATGTGCCGCAGTTCCCAGCAAGGCCAAGGCATGTTTGCTTCATACATGGACACACAGATGGGCTGCCAGCTTTGCACTTCAGGCCTCTTCTCACTGCTCTACGTGAAGGCTGTTCTTCTAAGAACTTCACACACGTGAGTGCATTGACTGCAGCTGGTGAAGCAAGGCAAGTGGGTGAGGTGGAGCGTGCTGAGTGCAGCCCATCTAGCTGGGGGATGATGGGGGCCAGAGCTGAGCTCTGCTGCCCCACTCCAGACCCTCAGCATTCTGCCTGTCCTTTAGAAGCCACTGTGGTGGCACCACTAGCCATACGGCTCCATGCATTGCCCTCCCTCCCAGGCAGGTTTCTTGCTGCTGTTATTTTGCACGGTCCTTTGTGGCAATAAGTGTCGCTGTTCACAAAGGATGGAGGTTTTGGTGTTTCTTCCATTCCCCATAGCCTGGACGTGACCAGGGGGAGGGGGGGGCAGGGGAAGCTCTGGGGTCCCTGGTTAGGAATGCTTCTTCCAGCCAGTGGATGGATCTGTTGCTCTTCAAAGGGATCCCCTTCAAGTTCACTGCACATCAGAGTTAACTTGTTCCTAAAGCTGCTTTGCCCTCCAGAGCCGGCCCTGGGCACCTATGGCTGGGCTGCAGGCTGTCACCTGGCACTTGGAGCACACTGATGGGGCACCTCATAAAATAACTACAGAACAAATGTTATTACACTGTGTCCTTGCTTCCTCTCGTTTTGGGAGCTGCTGTTTTCCTGTGTTCCCTCTGGTGGTCTGCTTTCTCCTTCTGAAAAAAAAAGAATTGGGCCACAAGGAGGGAAAGGCAGCCTCTCTCAGGAACACCCATGAAATCTGTGGTCTGAGATGAGCCGATTGCGATGGGCAGCACATGGGCCTCCTGTAGCCAATCTCAAGTGGGCACCATGCAGGTGGGGGCTGCTTCAGTCTGCAGTGTCAGCAGAGAGGTGGGGGTTGAAGGCAAGGAATGATTGTTTTCCTGCACTTGCAAAAAAATTTGTTCCCCAAACTCCAACTTTCTGAAGCTTTCCATGGAGTGCAGAACGGCGGTGATTTCTAGAACCAGAAATATTTGATAAAATATATATTTTTTTTTAATTAAATGAGGGCACCTAACCAGCTGGTGCCAGCTTTAGGAACACAGTCATTAGGATTCTGCTGCAGTGCTGAGGCAGTGCACTAACTGTAGCTGAGCCTCAGTCATTGGGCACATATGGGGTTTTTTGAATTATTTTTCTGTAGCTGTGTCTGACATATAAAATTAGTTATTTTGCCCATGTGTGCTAGAAGTAGTGGGGATTAATGAGGATTATAAACAATATATATATGACAGAGCAAAATAAGGAAAAGTTAATGGATGTAATTACTGGAAAGAACGTTCCAGGTGGTGGTGTTTAGGGAAGAAGGCTTACTTGCACTTGCATGGGAAAAACACTTCCCCATCAGCATCTGTGAATGGCCTCAAACTTGTATGGGAGTCCACAGCTCGCCAGGGCTGGGCTCTCATTCAGGTTGATTTTCTTGATGATGCATTGAGTGTTAGGCAACACATAATACACAGCTAAGAACCAGTCTGTTGCTTAACACTCAGTGTTTTGGGTTTTTTTCCCATTACCTCCCCAGTACATGAAAATCCCGTTGAAGAAGCAGAAAAAAAAACAAAACTAAAGGAAGAACAAAAAACATGAAGTAGGTGTAGAGGCTCCTGTACAGGGAAGTTGCAGCCCCTGAGGCATGAAGCACCTCAGCCAGCTGGCAGATGGAGATGTTTTCAGGCAATGAAACCAGATCCTGTGAGAAGTGTGGGTCTCGCTTAGCCCTGCAGGCAATTAGACCTCTGCTTTCAGCACAATGTTTCCTTCCAAAAATATGGAGCAGTCAATGCAGTTGGCATTTTCTTCCAAAGCGCCATGTACCTCCTGTGAATGATGGGACAGATTGCTGCAGGCTCACAATGGCACCCTGGGTCTCAGAGCTCCTGCTGGCTCTTTGTTTGCTCTGGAAATAATTCTCTTTTCCACCAGGAGAGGTAGGTAATCGTGCTGGTGATGGTGCTGGGCATGAGCCAGACTGTGGCCTGCCACCAGAGAGCTGCAAGTGATGCTTACCCCTGCACCAGAAAAATGGGGCCAAATGATTGTTACCAAAGACCCTCAGCCCAGGAATGTGTGTGTTCAGGCTGACGTTACCTTACAGTCATCATAAAGGGCAGGAGGAAGTACTGTGAAAGTCCTTGCGTGGCTACTTGTGACCTAGAGTGGCTTGGTTCACCATGACAAAGATCAAGTATTTTAATATAAGTCATTGTAATTTGTGCTCAGTGGTTTTAGGAGCTCATTTTCAGCCCTGGCAAACAATCAGCAGTCACTAGGGCTTGGTGTATGGGGAGGATGGTGGGAATTCATCTTGCTTTGCCTTCAACATGAGGATATTATCAGCTCCCGCTCTACAGAGTGAGGAGTTCCTCACAAATTTCTCTGTTATTAATAGCATCGCTCTTAGTTAACTGGCAAATTGAGTACTTAAGGACAGGTGGAGTTGACTCACTCTTTTCCTTAGGCCTGGGAACAGAAATAAAGTCATGTTTTAGCTGTCACGTTCATCCCTTTATTTCTTATGTTCAGCACCTGGAGACTGTTGAGTACAAGGTACTTAGTTATTAATACATTAAATATCTGTTTGGTCTTCTTCCGGCACTTCAGCATTTTTATATCACAAATTAAATCTCCTTTAGGAATTTTCTTAGCTAAGCCTCTGCCCTTTACACCCAACATTTTTTGGAAAATGAAAATGTCTGGGAGGAGAGGAAGTCCAAATGGATTTACCAGAACTGGTCGTGGTGTGACTTCCTGGTGATTAAAGGCAAACTGAAAAATAACCAGTTAGCAAAGAGCCCATACTTTTAAAGAGAAAATTATGTTCTGGGGAAAATTTGAACATTTTTAAGAATTTAGGGAAATGGACAAAATCAGAGACTTTTCCACCAAATGCTTCCTATTGTGTATGGGGAAGTATCTGCAGCTGGCACATCTCAGCTGGAGCATTGCTCCTGTTTGCTCTGCCCTCCCCCAGTCCAGACTCTTAGCACTGGCTTAGCTGATGCTCACACATTTTCACCATGCTTATTCTGATTTATGTTATTGTTGTCACTTTCAGATACGTGTTGCCTGCAAGGCAATTAGACAAAAATGTCTTACTTGGAGCCAAGCACTACATTTATGATGCTGTATCTCACACTACAGAAAATAAATGGAAAAGGACTGTACTAAAAGATCTTATGGTATTTTATACAACACACAGAGGGAGAACTGCCTCCACTGTAACCATGTTAGGAAGAGGGCAGCTTCATTAAACATCCAAGTAGATGAACAAATATATTTAAAAGCTGTCTCTTGTGTAACGTGAAATTAAGTGAATGCAATTTTTTTCTTTTTGCCAATTACTTGGCACAGTGTCTCTTGTAGGACTTCTCTGAATCAAAATGACTTGCAGGCCCAATGACAGCAGCTGGAAATTGCAGCAGTGGGGATCTCCATCAATAACATTGCAATGGTACGTGCCTGAGTGCATGGAGATTTACAACACCAATACTGGAAGGTGTCAGGCATATCCCTTGGATGGGGCTAGGATGAGGCAGCTCCCTTCCAATGGGGAAAGTTCATAGGCAGAAGGATAGCGCCCCCCTTCAAATCTTGTTTTGTTTGTTAAATAAATTCATTTTGGCCTTTCCCGGGTATTCAAGAGTTCAAGTCGAAAGATCGTTCTTGGGTCAAATTCTGCCTTGTTCATCTCTCATTTCTCTATTCTCTTTGCCATCCATGAATGGTGCGTGGCCAACTTTCAGCGTCCCATTTTAAGAACAATTAAAGTAAAATGAAACATTTTAAAAGCCTTCTGACTGTAGGCAGTAATGGTTCAGTTGGTCTGCAGGACAGTTATGTCTCTGATCTCTTCTTCTTTTTTTTTTTTTTTTTTTTTTTCTAATTCTCCACAGGATCTCAAAGCTCTCCTACATCAGCTTGAAAGCTGTGCGAGATCTGTAGTATGCAGCAAACATGAGGAAACTTCTATGAGTACACTTGCGGGGGAATGTGTATGTAAGGCTCTTTGGGCACTAACCAAAATCATATTATTTTTCAGCAAAGTTTTCATTGCTTTTCCATACACAAAACCCAGTGTTTGGAAAACTCATTTTCCTAAATTGCTTTCTCTGAAGGAAGGCATCATATAGTGGTTTATACAGCATTGGGCAAAAATTATTTTTAAGGATCAGGTCACTATGGTAACCACTTCTTATCTCAGAATCAAAAAGCAGTTATGATTGTAATTAAAAAATGTATGCTGCCTACCAAGAATTATTCTGAATTATAATTCATTTTCTGTCGCATATTTGAGTTATTTATATTGCTCCCAAAGGCATCGCCTTTTATTATAATTCAGTAATACAGCACTTCATACAGAGAAACTGTTTTGAGAAGACTGCCAGAAATTGTGGTCAAAGACTTCAGCTTCTGAAATACTTCAGAGAAACTCCAGGAATGCTTTGTGTCCTTAGAAAGCAGAAACAGGAAGATAAACACATCCTCCTAAAAGCTCATGCTTCGTCACTAGTCATCACACATCCCAAGACCAGTCATAATGAGCAAGACCCATGAACTAAGAACTTCCGTCCAGTTATTGATCAGCAGCTCCTGCAGAATTTCCTTCAGCTTGTGCCCTTCCCTTCTGCTCCCTGCACCGAACTCATGTGTAGATATTCCAGTGACTGCTGGACCACAAGGAGGAATGGCAGTGAAATCAATGCCTTTAAGAGCTATTAAAACAAAGAACAGAACCATAGAGCTCCGAATGGCTCCAATGAAGCTGCCTGGGAGATCAAAAGGGCTTCCCAAATTCAATGGGGGCAAAACTGGGCTCATGAGGAGGTGACCTGCTCCAGCTGGCTCTCACAGGCTTAGGCCCCATACTAGTTTACGGAGGAGAAAATCGCATTTTTTTTAATTAGATTATATTAACTATTTTCAAATAGCACCAGCTATATATCGCTTCCTCTCTGCTTTGGGTCTATTCAGGGCTGGGAAGCCAAGAGGTTGTTAGCAGGATCTCTGGCACTTGCCCCTGCATTTCATTTTTTGGGCTACAACCTATCTGTCCTTCAGCTAACACACCACAGAGCAAATATGTGCCATGTTTTATGTAACTAGTAATAGATTTGATTGCCTAAGTGTATCTTCTTTTACACTTTCCAAGAGGGAGACAGAACAAATGTTTATCTACCCAAAACCTGTAGTTTTTAACATCATTATTTTTTTGGCTTATTTTTCTGTGATACAGTTGTGCATCCCCATAGACGACCAAATGCTTTCTCCTGAAAATGGATTTACTGCTCAGTGGCCACAATTATTCTAGCAGCACACCCTGGAAAGCCTTTTTAGTGTCTAAAATGAGGGGTTTATTTTTCCTGGTGAGGCGAAGCAGGCTCCTGTGCTGGGGAGGCCGCCAGATTAGGAGTAATCAGTAAGGTTAATGAGCCAGAGACTAATCGTTTGTATTCCTTTGGAGTTGCTCCATCGCCCCAAGTGACTCGAGGTGCAGGGGAAGTTTTAATTAATTAACCCAGGGCCTCCCTTCCTCCTCCACCTCTGCCATGGAAAGCCCAGAGGACCTCTATTCCCACTAAATCCCT
Source organism: Bambusicola thoracicus (assembly GCA_002909625.1). Taxonomy (NCBI): domain Eukaryota; kingdom Metazoa; phylum Chordata; class Aves; order Galliformes; family Phasianidae; genus Bambusicola; species Bambusicola thoracicus. The sequence goes on along the minus strand of PPHD01005385.1, from coordinate 9,237 downwards.
GAAGCCCTATATCCCTCCCAGAGCAGAAACAGCAGGGAAAGTTTTGGGCGTGAGGATGGATAGGGTGGGGAGGACTGGTGCAAGTGGGTAAGGAGGATGGCAGGGTATAAGGAGCCATGGCTGGAGGGTGGTGGTGATGCCTCCTGTGTGCTTTATCTGCATGGCTTTTACTCTGGGTTGTTGTTTTTTTGCCCTTGTAAAAATGGCTTGCTTCTACTGGAGCAGAAAACAGCTGCTTGGATTTCCCCATAACGCAGCTTTGCTTCTCAAAAGTTTTGGGCGCTTTTTCCCTCCATCAGGGAAGATGAAATTAAGTGGTTTATCTGGGCTGGCTTAACCCTCTCTGTTCTGTTCTTGAAAGTGGCCCTGTCTAAAGAGTGATGTCCTTTCCTTTTAGCAACCCATAAGAATAGAGAGACCCAACCCCCACCAATGCCATGAATTTCTCAGGTGCAAACTGATAAGAGAAATACTTCCTAGTGGCTATAATGCAGTGGAGTGGCAAATGACTTCATTAAGGCTGCAGTGATGATTAGTTTAATCAGCTGAAGTGCAGCTCAGTGCAGCACACTTCAGAGGTGTGTGACATGGTGGGGGCCACTGCCACCAGCTGGGAAATCATCCTCAGCCCAATGCGTCCTCACCCAGGGGCTCGGGCAAAGTGTCTTCCTGCTCCTCCTGCTCTTTGCAATTAATTCCCTGCTTTAATTAATTCCCTGATGCCGTTCAATGAGGCCAGACTGAGCTTCTGGGAGGAAATCACAGCTTAGCTGTGGTTCAAGCTACAGGAAAATGTTCCATTCTCCCCTAGAGCCTCACTGACCTCTCTGACTGAAACCCCACTGAGCTGAGCGTCCGCTCTGGGTGCATGGCGTCCCTGAGCCCCGCCAGGGAACAGCGTGACTTTCACTGTTGGGTTTCTCTTGTAGGGGAAAAAAACAGAACAGCAAGCACTGTTCTTCTCTTACTTCCTTTGAAACCAGATTCAAAAGGAAATATGCTGCTTTGAGAGCATCTTTTCCCTGTCTGGCTGAGGCAGATGCCCTTCTTCTGAGCAAGGACTAACAGGGTTGCTTCGTATTGATACTCAGGACTCCATGAAGCTTCTTCAGTATCAGACATCACAACTGCGTTAACATGCCACTGCAAATGTTTCGGCCTCCTGCACCTTTATCATCTTTTATTTTTTATCTATGTTTAATTTTATTTCTTTTTTTAATTGAGCAGTGTGAGAGACAGACAGTGTATATAATACTCATGGTTCTTGAGGACTTACAAAGTTCCTGGCTTACAGCACCTCCCTTGCACTTGAATTTGGCTTGCTGGAGTCAGGCCACTGTAGACTGCCTTGGGTTTTAAATCCATGATGGTTTTAATGCCAAACAATGCAGTCAAACATGGTATTGCTTGTGGAGGTTGTCTGCTGCCCTGCTGTGGGATGACAGCCTCCTCTGCTGTCATCTCATCTTTGTAGTTCCATGATGGCAGTCACTTGCTGGTGTAGTATTACCCCTAAATACAGAACTTTACAGAAGAAAAGTTGCTGAGGATAAATATTCTAAATATTCATTGCAGGGTGTCTGGTGTGAAATGCTGCTTCCCATGAAGGATACACTTTGTGGTCCTCCTTTCACAAACTGCCTGGTGAATGGTAGAGAAGAACCATGCTGCAAGGAGCAAGCAGATAAGTGTTGTAGCTCTCTGGCCTCAAAACAGGAGAGCCGGCCAGGTTGCTTTTATAAAACAAAAGCTCGTTCCAGGTGACTGTAACTCCCACTGCTCTTGGGAAAATCCCCCTGACAGTGCTTGTGCCATCTCCTGCCTAAGAGTGAACCATTTTGGGGCTCACACTTTCTTCGAGCCACTGTGGTCAGTGACCCACAGCAATCTCCTTCACATAGAAAGGCATCCAGCCGGGTCTTGGACATCTCCATTGAAGGACACTCCACAATCTCTCTGGGTAACCTGTTCCCAGTGCTCCGTCACCCTTACCATAAGGAAGTTCTTCCACATGTTAGTACAGAATTTCCTTTGTTCAAGTTTTAGGCCATTACTCCTTGTCCTATCACTGCACACTATTGAGAAGATATCTGGCCTCATCCATTTGCCTCCCACCTCCCTTTAGATATTTATAAACATTTATCAGATCCCTTCTCAGCCTTCCTTTCCCCAGAATGAACAGACCCAGGTTACTCAGTCCTTCCTCATAGGGGAGATACTTCACGTCTTTAATCATCTTTGTGGCTTTCTGCTGGACTCCTTCTAGGAGTTACAGGGCAACTGGATGGAGCCTGAAGTCCTCCCCTTTCTCCACCACCCCCTTTCTTCAGCAGGAATGCTGCTTAGTGCTGTGGCTTCAGCCGCCCTCACGCTAAGTCCTGAGAAGCACTTGTGTATGATAATTGCTCAAGATTAGAGGCTACAGCAACGAGAGGGTTGCTGAGCTCAAAGAGCCTCCTTCAACTTGAAGCGTGCAAATGTGCCTGGTGCTGGGGGCAGAAAGCAGCATGAAGCACCCACCCTCTCATCACAGCTCCTGCTTCTGGAGCTGGCTACTGTGACCACCCATCCATCCGTCTGTTCTCTCGGCCTGAATTCATTTCTTCATCCCCTGGAGAGGGTGGGATGTGGTCATCCTCACCTAAGGGGTGACAAAAAGAGAATGTTCTCACAGAAACAAAAGGGATTCACTCATGATACAGAGGGATCTGCTCCCTCTAATCCACCTGCTCTCCTCCAGCAAACAAAACACATATAAAACCCTCCTGGAGCTACAGGTCCACTACTTCCATCCTTTACCTGTTGCTCTGCAATGTGTTCCTGTGGCGTGTCCAGGTGACTTGAGTGATGGAGCTGAGTGAAGAAGAGGGAGGGATGTATATCTTGGAAATGGTTTCAAGAAGCTTCCTTCTGGTTACTCCCCACATCATAAAAGAAGGGAAATATGTGTGTCTATGTCATTGTTGCTTATATTGTCTTTTTCCCTCTGAAAAAGTGAGCTGTGTAACTGTGTTGCCGCTGTTCTACAAAAAACACTGTGGGCACACAGCCTGGGAGAAGATGAAAATGCGGAACAGACAAAGCATCCTAAGGCAATTGTTAACCCTGCTTTATAAAATAATTTAAATAATTTAGGCACGGACTTAAGTACTGTTCTAGACTGAGGCTTCAGGACAGAATCTGTTGGATTCTGTTCTTGTGATCAAAACCTTCTTATCTTAACCAGATTTCTATCAGAGCTTGGGCAAACCTCTGACATTGCACTTGGAAGTATTTCACAAAGATTCCATTGGCAATAACCCAGACACCAGCATGCATTTTGGGAAACAAGTGAGCATAAACCAGCACTGAGTTGTATGGGAGAGGGGGAAATCAGCCAATAATGGGGTTAGAACTAGATAATCTTAAAGGTCCCTTCCAACCCAAACCATTCTGTGATTCTATGATACAGCTCTTTTTAAGGCAGACAACCATGCCAAGGTGAGATATAAATGGAAGAAAGCCAGGCAAGAGACAGCCACGGCAAACACCCTGATGTCCAGCTATTCATTCTGGAGAAAAATTGACAGCAAAAGGGATCTGGTCAGCATTAAGCTCCAGCAGCACGTTCTAATGCTGTTGAGCTGACTTCTTGCTGCCACTCAATTAAACAGCTCTTTTACAAGGAGCAGGATATACCCCAGAGGGATACTGCTGTCCTGCTTTTGATATGTCTTCTGAACTCTGAGTCTGGTTCTCAATAGCACCTAGGCACTAACCTTTCACTAAGTATCAACTCAATTCTGGACTCATTTGGAAGCTGCAGGAGATCTCGTAGCAATCAGCCTCTCAAGTTACCTCAACGTGACACAGATTTTCACTGCATGCTCCTCACTTCATTTAGAGGTACTGACTGATCATTTTGGGCAGTAAGCAAGGACTATATTTTAAATACAGGTAAGGAAGTTGCAATTGTATGCCTCTCTTCCCCAAAGAATTTAGTGGGATACTACTAAGGACAAGAGGTAATGTCCTTAAGTTGCACCAGAGGAGGTTCAGGGTACATTTTAGGAACAACTTCTTCTCTGAAAGAATTATAGAATCGTAGAATCACCAAGGTTGGAAAAGACCCACAGGATCACCCAGTCCAACCATTCACCCATCACCAATGGTTCTCATTAAACCATGTCCCTCAACACAACGTCCAAACGTTCCTTGAACACCTCTAGGGTCAGTGACTCCACCACCTCCCTGGGCAGCCCATTCCAGTGCCTGACCACCCTTTCAGAGAAGTATTTCCTAACATCCAGCCTGAACCTTCCCTGGAGCAGCTTGAAGCCATTCCCACTAGTCCTATCACTAGTTACAAGAGAGAAGAGGCTGACCCCCAGCTCACTACAACCTCCCTTCAGGTAGTTACAGAGAGCAATAATGTCTCCCCTGAGTCTTCTCTTAAAAGAGGAGGAAAGAAGTGGTGAGGTAAAAGAGAAAGAGTGGTGAGATATTGGAAAAGGCTGCCCACAGAGGTGGTAGAGTCCCTGTCCCTGGAGGTGTTCAAGTAACGTGGAGATGTGGCACTGAGGGTTTAGTAGACATGGTGGTGATGGGTTAACAGTCAGACTAGGTATCTTGGATGTTCTTTCCAAACTTAATGATTCTATGATTCTACCTCTTTATGGAGGAGACATGGATAATGTGCTGGTATTTTAATGTTCACTCAGTATCAAAAGGCACACACAATAAAGCCATGAAAGAAAGCAGCAGATTGATCATTTTTCCCTCACTGAAGGTCCTGCTTCCTTCCCCCGATACCTGGGATTTCCTGAAGGCCTCAACCCACCACCTTCTCCATCTCACCGTGCTCTTTCAAAAGGATCAAAAGAAACCGGAGAAGTATGAGAAATACGGTTGTTCACATCTGTACAGTGCTAAGATTTAAAATTGGGTTGTTTTTTTCTAGTTAACAGAACTTAAAAGCAATGTTTTGTAAAGTCATCTCTCTGGTTGGTGGTGAAAATGGGACTGTTAAGTCCCATTTGGATTGGATAGTGGGTCAGCAGCGATGTGTGAGTGCTATTCTGGATCTCATGTTTGTCTCTGCCTTAAAATAAATTAAATAGCTCTCTATTGCTGTTGGCAAGCAGCCAAGAGCAGCTGAGCTGCGGTGCTCCCTGTGACAAGCTGTGTATGCTGTACACGGTTGGTTTTGCTCAATAACTCCTCAGCCCTGGGCTCCAAGGCTGAGGTGGGGATGGCCTCTCCAGCTACCAATAATGACTGTTTCTCATGGGATTACTTTATTGGAGGCTCTGGGGAGACCTCATTGTGGCCTTCCAGTACTTGAAGGGAACATATAAACAGGAAGGGGAATGGCTGTTTATGAGGATGGATGGTGACAGGACCAGGGGGAATGGTTTTAAACTGGGACAGGGAAGGTTTAGGTTAGATATTAGGAGGAAGTTTTTCACACAGAGGGTGGTGACGCAGTGGAACAGGTTGCCCAAGGAGGTTGTGGATGCCCCATCCCTGGAGACATTCAAGGCCAGGCTGGATGTGGCTCTGGACAGCCTGGTCTGACGGTTGGTGACCCTGCACATAGCAGGGGGGTTGAAACGCGATGATCACTGTGGTGCTTTTCAACCCAGGCCATTCTATGTGTCTATGATTCTGTGATTCTGGCTATGGGATGCATCATGGCCTTGATTGACCACCATGTTTTTTTGTGTGTGCCTTATAGGCACATATTTTCACAGCTCCTTCTGCCTTTTTCTACGTCAACTGTAAAACAGAGAAATTACAAGAAGAATCATGTCTTTCTGTAAGGACTTTAAAAGAGATCCTGTAAAATACCGCTGCAGTTCTCCCAAAATCTGCTCCTTAGCCTTTGCACCAGTGTCCCATTTGGAGCTACCTGTAAGGCATTTTCCATATTGCAAATAATTTCCCTGTAACACACATGCTGCCTCTTCTTTGCTGGCTCATGAAAACCATGAGCTCCAGCTAAATTTTGGTGGAGGGAAAGGAGCAGGATCAAATGCATGTGGGTAATGAGTTGTATGTGCATTGAATATTTTCCTGATTATGGTTTTGGATAATTGGGGAAATTTTCAAAGTAATTAGAAGCCACTAAAGGGACATGACACTGCTTCATGTATTAAGCTCTGATTAACTGAAATGTGGAAAATTCACACTGAAAAAAACAGTCAAAAACTTAGGGCACCACCTTCATACTAATTACAGCCACTACAGCACTCAGAGATTTGTAGCTTATGCAGCCAGAGATCAATTTGTAAGGAAACCTCAATGGCAGAGACTCTGCCATTGCCCTTGGGAAGTCACCAGTGGGGCTGCAATTCTCCCCACTCCTCTGCTTTGGACTTGGTCCTGTTCCCAGCAGATTGATTTTGTCTCACTCTGTGGCCTGTAGGAGCCTTCCCTCGGGTCTGTGAATCACCCTGACTCCTTCAGCAAGATCAGTGCCTTGGGTCCAGATCCACTCCTAAATAGCTGCTGGCATCATGAGACCACCACGCTACTAGCACAGCCAGTGGTGCCTGAATTGAGATAGTATTTAATTGTAGAATCATTACGTGGCATCTGTAATTATGCAGATGTCTGTGTCTTCGTAACTGTGATAATAAAAAGGGTAAAGAAAGTCGGCCTTTGAATGCTCGTCGAGTGGGAAAGGTTTCTGCCCAGGGAAGTGGTGGAGTCGCTGTCTCTAGGGGGATTTAGGGGACAGGTGGATGCGGCATTTAGGGACATGGTGCAGTGGTGGACTTGCAGTGTTAGGTGGATAGCAGTGTAAAGGGGCTTTGGCTCAGAGCTGGTGGGCTCTGCACTGCACATCAGCATATAGGGAAGGCATTGACAATCCTAAGGATTAGCTGTGAAACCGTTGTAATGGGGGAGGGGGACAAGGGACACCTTCCCTCAGAAATATCTTGATTGCATCAGGAAAACTGAAATGATGTGAAACAATTTGGATTTTGTTGCCAGGGCATCCCCTGTGCTGCAGTCCCTTGTGAGCTATGGGCATCCCCTGCACTAAAAGTCCTAAATCCTGTCTTGGAGAGGCTGCCAGTAAGTGTTCTAGGCAGAACATCAACAAAGCATAAGTGCAATGTTCATTTCACATCTGTCCTGCATTAATCATTTCCTTAATACTAAAGGTACCGCATCATCGTGATTTTCCCTTTTTAATCCGCTGGGGGAGGTGATGTGAGTTATCGTGTGTGATGATCTGGGAGCAGAATATAGAGCTGCCAGGTGCAGAACACAGAGAGGGCAGCCCTTTAAAGTGTGCTGCTGGACACCTGCACCAAACCATTGGTTTTAGCCTCAGGAAGGCACCTGGTGGAGATCCCAGAGAAAAATCACACAAGAAGGAAAGCCCCGGTGACAGCACCCCTTGGATTTGTATGTCTCATGCCCCAACAGCCCTGCTCTGGGCCCTCAGCAAGGTGGTTTCTGCCCAGCTTTGCATCAGAGCTGTTTCACCCATTGTATCAACGAAGCTCGCTGGCAGGTGGGTGGGTGTGGGGTTTGTGTTGTAAGGAAGAACAGGAAAGCTCGAGGGTATTTTTTTTTCCCTACAAAGCTTTTGAAAGGTCACTGGGGACCCCTAATGTTCGCCTGCTGCAGAAGCACATGCTTCAGTGCTGAAGCTGCAGAAGATTCTTCGGGCATCCGTGGGTTTGGTCACATCGGTAACTCAGTACTAAAAGTACCAAAGTACTCTGTGGTGCAGAAATCCTCTTGCTCTGTTCCATACCAGGGTATCATCCATTCATGCGAGCAATCAGATAAAGGAAAAAATAGGCTCATAAAGTGAGTGGTTTGGCAACAGAACCCATGCTTTGTAAAAGGCGCTGGGAGAAATAATTCTAAGAGGTTTTAGGGATACCCCATAGCCCCAAGATCAACTCAATCCCAGATCTCTGAGCCTCACTCCATCCAAAAAGGCTGCTAGCCCCTTCCCCAGCTCCATGGCATCCTTGTCTTGGTGTACAGGTACCTAACCCACCCAAATCATCATGCAGAATGTGATGCTTGCCACAGGAATAAGCTGCCCTTCTCTCTTTCACGCCTCCAGTCCCAAACCCAAGTAAATCAGCCAAACCTGCACTTCCTAAGTGGCTTCTAGCACGCTGAAAGTCAATTAGAGCGATTAAAGCAGAGCTGCTAACCACAGGTCTTCATCACTGACACCGTGCTGAACGTCTGTACTGTGTGGTTCCCAAGTAAAAGTGCAGGGAGAGGAAAAGATTTTTTTTTTTAAAGCAGCCAAATTGCCTCTAATTAGCAACACAACCGTAGTCAAAACATAATGTGAGGATAATAAATTGATATTTGCATAATGGAAGCGCTACCAAAATGTACTTCAAATAAGCTGAATTAGATTATAATTAGAGTTGTGTTTTGGGAAAGAAAATCCTCCTAATTGCCTTTGTATAGACAGTGCCAAGGAGGGGAGGGCTGCAGCAGCTGAGGCATGGGGCACAGCCGGGGGCCTGCAGGAGTGGCTCCAAAGGCAGGGCAGCTGGCCTTTCTTCTTTTTCTTCCTTTTTTCCTTTTTTTCTTTCTCTTTATTTTCTCATTTATTTTCTTTTTCTTTTCTTTCTTTCTTTCTTTTTTTTTCCTTCCCTTTTTCTTGTTTTTCTATGTCAGGTAGAACTTCTTCATGGAGAGGGTGATCAGGCATTGGAACAGGCTACCCAAGGAAGTGGTGGAGTTTCCATCCATGGAGGTATTTAAGAAATGCGTGGACATGGCATTAAGGGACATGAGGACTCAGTATTAAGTGATAGTTGGACTTAATGATCTTATGGGTTCTTCTAACTTAAATGATTCTATGATTCTTTCACTTCTCTCTTAACCTCCCTTTCTTCCTCTCCTGTTCCCCTCTGCTTCCTTCCTCCACTCCCTCCCCTTTTCTGCTTCTCCTTCCTTTCTTTATTAGTATTTTTCAAAACTTTTGTTTGTTTTCTGGGCTTTTCCACCCACACTGTGCAGAGCACACTGCAGCCATGAACCATTACTTCCTTCCGCTGCCCCTTCCCCACCAGCTCAGCTGAACCAGGGCTGGCAGAACACTCCCAAAGCAGCTGCTGATGATCGTGGCTGATTTCCTACAGCCAAAAACTACAGCTGAGCTGTTGGCACAAGGAAAGAACTGGTTTCAGCAAACAAGAATGAGATCAGGACCCTGTGGTTAGTTGGGTATCGGCAGCAAAACAAACCTGTGCTTTGGGTGGT
>PPHD01005384.1:13147-26520 GCA_002909625.1 Bambusicola thoracicus | reverse complement strand
AAAAAAAAAAAAGAGAGAGAGAGAGAGAGACAGAAATACAGCTTCCACACTTCCAGTTTTCTGAGTTCTACATATATACTATATTTATATATACTATATTTACAAGAATTTATTAAGGTTTTCCAAAGTAAACTTTTGTTCCTATTTGATTATGTTGTGTTTTCTATGCTAACTTAATTATTCTTCCAGGTACTTCAGAAAATTTCTGACAGAGGTCTGATTACTGGCTTTTGAGAACAAACCTTTGTTAAGATTGCCATTTGATCTTCAGCTTTTGTAAGGAATGGCAGTCACTGCACATGAAATACAAGAAGCAGCAGGTATATCATACTTTCTGCTAAATTAATAAAAGGAGCTTCTGTAAATATCTTACATGTGTTACAATAATCAGAACAGAATATTATAGTCAGATCAATCACATGATGTTTTTTTCTCTATTTTCCCTTTTACCCAAGGTTATCATAGATAATTCCATGCATGAAAGCATAAAGAATGAAATCCAGGTCTTCAGAACTAGTTACCATAATTTTCACAGACATTGTAAAACTGCAAATAAAAGAACAAATTGCAAAGCTGAAAAATGTCACTCAGGTGTATAGATTTTGTTATTCTTCAGCTCTTCAATCAACCTTTTGTCAGAAAACCCACCAGGTTCACCAGATCTATCTCTGATGCCAACAGTTGATTATCTGTTTTGTTTGTTCATTTTGTCTTACTCTTATCTTTCTGTTTCTTCTAATTTCAGTGAAGAAAAAGCCAGCAGCACACAACAGTTGTGGAAGCATTTCTTTGCCCACTTGGTCACTGGCATTAAAAAAATGAAGAAATTCAATGGCGATTCCAAGACATCTGAAAAGCCCTCTCCCAAAATCAGTGTTCAGTCTTTCCTATATTACCAGGTAATGTGTATTAAATTGCTATCTCATATTTTTCCTCTGTAAGCAGTTAATATAGTGGGGAGCAGAACATGTTTACTATGACTAAAATGTCAATCAATATGTATCTATATATTGAGACACAAAACCGTCACCTACAGATACTTGCATCAGTTGTGGATACGAGTCATTCAACAGTCCAACATGACTAGTCTCCTATACTCATCTGTCATTTAGTATCTTGTTTCCAACAGTGTCTATAAGGAAATTTCTAAAGAACAGAACAATGAGTCAAGCATATTGTCATTTCACTGTAGTACAGATACTTTTTAACTCAGAAACTTTTACTGGACTGTAGATAACCCATGATGTGATTGCTTTCATTGCTTTGCAGCCTACTTTAATAAATGTTTGAGAATCCACTGATTTAATATAATGACTGTTTGTGAAAAATATGTACTGATAATGCTTAGAAATAATTTGGTTTTATAACTAGCTAAGGTTGAGAAGATTATGAAAGTATGGGAAAAGGTCAGGTTAGATATGTTCTTACATACGTCCTATCCTGATCATTTGCTAATGAATGCCACAAACGACTTTGAGAGATTTATAGTGGTGGAAGAGTAAGTTCACAAGTTTCAGTATCATAGAGAGCTGCACGTAATTAGTCTTTCTCCTTGAACTGTCACTGTACACATTACAGATCTTATACACAGCTCATGATTTTAAGAAAAAATAAGGTATAATTTACAGAATAAAACTAAATCAACTTAGTAAATCTTCCAAAGCCATGAAGGATTCACTTTTGATGATTTCAAAATGATGAGGAGAATTGACTAGCTACAGTTTCAATCGTCAAATGTCCTCAAGACCCATATTAACGTGCTGAGTGTTATTAAGACAGATGTCTGTAGCTGTGTAAATTCCCTGTGATGAAAAAGTATCTGAATAAGCAGGAAATTAGTCCTGAAATGTTGTAAAACCCTGCATTTGTTAAAATACCCTGAGGAGGATGTTACAGCTGAGGTTTAGATGTACTTATATAAAGCTCCTATCTTAGAGCTAATGAAGAGATACTGACAGTTTTGCTGCAGTGCCTGTGAAGTGTTTTAATGACTACAGATTAATCAGTTTCTAAAGCAGTAATCCCCTACTGGTTCCACACCCCAAAAATCATAACCCAAAACAAGTAAATGAGTGTCATTAATAATTAAAAAATAAAGAAGTAAAACAACAAGAGAGAAACAAAACACCATGTCTCTCACCTCTTCATGTCATGAAAGCTGGAAGCATTTACAGCCACATTCTCCACAAGAAAAAAAGGCATAGATGACACTGGATTTAGTGGAGCAGTCAGCTATTGTTACGGTGAGAATTTTAATTTTCTTCTCAATGTAAATCACAATTGAGGAAAGCATCTGCCACCTCTGATATTTCCTATGCAGTACATTTAAATGGATTAATCACCCTGCTTGTTCTGAAGTTCTGAATAATGATGGGCACTTGCCAATGGGCTGTGGAGTTCCTGGCTCATTGATTTTTAGCTGTCTGGGGGAATTGGTGGGGATATGGAATGATTTAAATAGAAATTAAAAAATAAATCATGCTCAAACATTTTTGCCCACCCATTTCCACACCCGATCATCAGAAACTGATTAAAATATTTTCCTAGAGATTGAGAAGGTTTGCTAGCAGACAATTGGTAGGATTTTACTTAATTCTTGTCAGTTGAGGATTGTGTTATTGAATGTGCACAGGAGAATTTTTATTGGTCCAGCAGAATTTCTTATTGTATTGTTTGAAATAAAATACTCTACGGTCATTTTACCATATAACTGTAGTGTACATTCATGTTCCGCCTGCGACCTCGCAATCTGGAGATCATGGAAATTTGATAGTTTTACATGTAAACAGTCCATGTTTTGTCACATGACAGTTTTATCTTACTTTACAATTGCTAAATCACATTAAACATTAAGGTACATGAGGGGAAGTAACTTTTCAGACATTGCTTAGTGCTCCTTTTACAGATGAACAGAGTCTGTAGTTGCATTTAGAACTTGCACAGTGATAAATTTGAGATAAAATAGAACAAGAAAAACTGTCTAATTTAAGAAATATGCTGCACTACTTAAGAGAAGTTCCTGATCCATGGAAAGACAGAAAATAAGAAGCTGCGAGTTGAAAATGTTATAATTCACTTAGAAGGAACTCTCTGCTTTTCTAATCCATGTACATCATGCTTTTTTTTTTTTTCATTCTTTTTAGAAAATGTCATAGCTTTGTGTTTCTGTCCCTTTCCCTCCTCCCCCTCCTCACCCATTTTTCTGTCTATTCCCTGACCTAACATATATTTTAGAAAAACAATACACATATCTGTCCCTTCATTATTTTCTCTCTCTCACACACACACACAAACACATACACACACACAAACAAAAACAAACAAACAAACAAAAAAACCTGATCTATCAAGAGATTTTCTATCATTTTCTTGTGGTTCTTAAAGTGAAGAGGGTTGTTTTTTTGTTCACCAGTTCTTCTGTTACTGAGCTAAAATTAGTCTTACTGAAAGTCTAATAACCATTTAAAAACAAATGCTGCCAAAATTCATCAGCCTTGTGGAACTGAAATGATAGGAGGATAAATAGCTGCTTTTGTGAGATTAGTTGTGTATTTGTATGAAAGAGACAAACAACATCTTACATAAGAGCTGGGGAGGGACTTTTTATAAGGATATGTACGACAGGACAAGGATAAATTATTTTAAACTGAAAAAGGGAATATTTACACTAGATATTAAGAAGAAATTCTTTACTGTGATGGTGGTGAGACACTGGAACAGGTTGCCCACAGAGGTTGTGGTTGCCCCCTCTCTGGAAGCATTCAAGGCCAGGCTGGATGGGGCTTTGATCAACCTGGTTTAGAGGAAGGTGTCCCTACCTATAGCAGGGGGACTGGAACTAATGATATTAAAGGTCCCTTCCAACACAAATCATTCCATGATTCTATAATTCTATGATCATATAGGGTTAGGTCAGAAATGTTTGGCTGAAATCTCTTCTGCATTCATTTTCTAACTGAAGCATTGAGTTAAGTTTTCTGATTTAAGCAGCCTATAAAATAGCATGAAGTATAAGTAGATAAATGCTTTGGCTGTACAAATTAGCTGCTTTTAGAGGTATTAGTGTCTATGAAGGTATGATAGAGAACGTTTTTTGCCTAAGGAACTATATGTGCCTCATGCATATTCACTAATTAAGCTTCACAATAATCTTGCAAGTCGAGTAAAGAGTACTCAGTGAATTTTCCACACACAAAACCAAACCAGACGGGAAGATAGTAGCTATTTCGGAATGCAGACCAGTGTTTTTCAAAAATGCAAATATAATTCAACTAAAACCAGCATAGGCACTTGCATGAAGTGCCATTCTTCAGAAAGTTACCATGAAATATGTAACAACCACAGAAGTCAGATTACTTGTCGATGTCCAAAGGAAAAAAAATCACCTTCAGGAGCATTGTTTCTTCATTATTCTTTTAGCAATGCCCAGATGAGTCAGTGGTAATTCACAAGAAGGACAGCTACATTTCCATATCCCAGTTCCAACACTGCCCAGATACGTATCATCTTAATATTATCCAGACTGGAAATACATTTTAAACAAAGAAGTTTGAACATAGACCTTCTAATTGGATAGAAGGGTATAAGTTACTGAGATTTTTCCACTGGATCTCCCAGTGCATGGAATAAAAAAAAAAAAAAGACAATCTCAATGCCAGTAGTTTCTTATTTAATCAAGACAGTATGAAGACTAAGTGATCAAAGGTTTTTAAAGACTTTGACATGGTCCCTCACCACACCCCTCTCTCCAAATTGCAGTGGTGTGGATTTGATGGATGGACTGTTCAGTGGATTAGGAATTGGCTGGCTGGATGCAGCCAAAAGGTTGTTATCAATGGCTCTGTGTCAGGGTGGAGCCAGTCACAAGTAGTGTCCCTCAGGGGTCAGTCTTGGGACTGGTGCTCTTTAACATCTTTATCAATGACACAGATGATGGCATCGAGTGCACCCTCAGCAAGTTTGTGGATTACACTGAGGGGAGCTGCTGCTATGCGGGCTGCGTGGCTGGCCTGAAAGGGTGAGTTACAAACCAGTGTGACTGGCCTGAAAGGGTCAGTTGCAAACCAGTGTAACTGGCCTGAAAGGGTCAGTTGCAAACCGGTGTAGCTGGCCTGAAAGGGTCAGTTGCAGACTGGTGTAGCTGACCCTTTCAGGCCAGGTACATTACACCAAGCTGAGCAGTGCAGTCGATACTTTGGAAGGAAGGAAATCCGTTTAGAGGAACCTGGACAGGCTGGAGAAGTGGGCCCACAAGAACCTAATGAGGTTCAATAAGGCCAAGTGCTGCACTTGGGGTCAGGGCAATCCCAGGTATCTCCTTGAGATCAGCCCTGTGGAGAAGGACTTGGAGGTCCTGGTAGACAAGAAGCTGGACATGAGCCAGTAGTGTGCACTTGCAGACCAGAAGGCCATCTGTGTTCTGGGCTGCATTAAAAAAGAGGTGGCCAGCAGGGAGAGGGAGGTGATTGTCCCTTTTTTGAGGCCACATCTGGAGTACTGCATCCAGGCCTGGGGCCCCCAGTACAGGAAGGACATGGAGCTCTTGGAGCGGGTCCAAAGGAGGGCCACGAAGATGATCAGAGGGCTGCAGAACCTCTCCTATGAGGAAAGGTTGAGAGAACTGGGAATGCTTAGCTTGGAGAAGAGAAAGCTCCAGCGAGACCTCATTGTGGCTTTCCAGTACTTGAAGGGAGCGTATAAACGGGAGGGGGAATGGCTGTTTACGAGGGTAGATAGTGATAGGACAAGGGGGAATGGTCTTAAACTGAGACAGGGGAGGTTTAGCTTGGATATTAGGAAGAATTTTTTCACCCAGAGGGTGGTGATGCAGTGGAACAGGTTGCCCAAGGAGCTTGTGGATGCCCCATCCCTGGAGGCATTCAAGGCCAGGCTGGATGTGGCTCTGGGCAGCCTGGTCTGGTGGTTGGCAACCCTACGCATAGCAGGGGGGTTGAAACTCAATGATCCTTTTTAACCCAGGCCATTCTATGATTCTATGATTCTATGATTCTATGATCAGACTATGAAGATGTTTCAAATTAGTAACAGTGTTTCTTTTTTCCCTTGGAAATGTCTATCTAGAAAATCTTGAAAAAACATTACCTCGTGTCAGTATTATATTTAGTCTGATCATTTTTTTTCCTTCCAGTTGTGGGTACATAGCAATATTTCCTTCTCAGGAAGGAAATTTTTGAAATATCTTGAAGAGGGATTTAAACAAGAGATTCAGAGTTGATCAAACAAAAATGGGTTGGAGAATGCACAGAAATAGGAATGTGATTTTTCTGGTGACAAGGCTGACAGTTACAAAATATCTATGTACTTCTCTATAGAAAGTATGAGATTATTGAAACAGATAAGAACAATCATACACAATAATTAGAGTACTGCTGAACAATCCTCACCTCAACTGTGGGTGTTAAGAAGTGATCACTCAAGGGAAAGGCTGGGTTGTGCTGAAGTGGGAGTCTGAACCAGGTTTCTTGAGATGTACTCTCATATTCATAATATAAACATAGTACTTTCTGTATATGCCTATGATAATTCTAGGTGAGCAGTAACTATGTATTACAGTGATTATTTGTGAATTTATCACCAAGAAAGTTGTTGAGAGAAGCTGGATATGTATAGCAGCATATCAAAATCTGATTTTATTTAGACAAAGAGAGCAATGGGGAACAATATCAAAACCCACTAGTGGAAGGCGAGGATTTGGGAATGCTACAGGCAGTAATATTAAGACAATATAGCCTAAATTTTCTCTTGTTAAGAGGATTACAGGAGGATAAAAGACAGCTACAGTGGTTTTGTGAGGAAAAGATCAAAGATATAATGAAGAAAACTAAAAGAATTGAAAAGAGGGGAAACTAAGTCTAAGGAATCTGACTGATCTCTTATTTGTGCATTTCTTTCACAGCACAGCCGTAGAAACTTTAAATGCTTTGAGGCCTCAGTAGCAGGACAGGTCTCATTTTATTTCCATTTTTCAGCCCTTGAGAAGAAGCAGATTGTGTTCAGCTTCTGTTGGGACCCTCAGCAAGATCTGAGCTGCTGGACTGTGTACAAGGATATGCTCAGTAATAGGACATGTCACTGCTTTTAGTCAGGTACTTTCCTGAAGGACCAATTCTTCACGTGCTAACACTTCATACATTATCTCACAGCACTAACAAGTTCTGTTGACACTTGGTAGTCATCAAGTGATACATCCAACATTTCTCTTTGATCTCTCTTTCCTTGTTTCCTCTGCTTACATCAGAAAGAAATAGCAAGGAAGGGATTCCTAGTCAGAAGGCATGCGCTGCTGTTGGAAAGCCATGCTAGCATGCACAAAACATTTATTTTCTTCTTTTTATGCTCCTAGTATGACTAATATGGTTAGAAACAATTTAGACCTTACTTCATAGGCTCTTCAGTGCTTTGAGTGGTTTTTATTCCCTCGTTCTGCACATAACAAAATGTATTTCTGATTCTGAAGCTCCCAACGCTTCTGTGGTAAATAAAGATAATTACAGCAATTTGTCTCCAAGTTATTACTCTTTTAAAAATAAAATATGTTTTCATTTCATAGGGTTACATATTATACAAATATGGCACCTGTTTTCAGCTTAGAGCAGGTTCAGAAATACTATAAATTCAGGGAGCAGAGCAGAGATTCAGGAAGTTAATAAAACGTGTTGATTGCTTTATGAAGAAGTTGCAAGCTTATGAATGCTTAACACTGTGCAATTAGTGACTGCCAGTGAAAATAGACCCTCCTCAGGACATCAGCAAATCCATGAATTTCAATAAAGAAACAACTACACCAATTAACGAGCGAACACAAAATCAATTATTGTGAAACAAGTTAGAACAAAACAATGACAAATGCCAGTTTTAAAACAAGAACAGGAAAAAAAATAGCATTTCAAACCTAAATAATTAAAGTTTACACATAATTAATAAAAGTCTATAGTATAAGAATGCTAATCTCATAGAAAGATTTATGTATGAACAGAAAACACATTTAAGAATACAGCATTTAAACAAAACCCACCACTCGTCCTACCAGTATACCTTAGAAGATGATTACTCTTTGATCTTCAGTGATATGAAAGATCCCAAAACTCTGGTCTAAACCAAAGAAATACTAAGGAGAGGAATGTAATTAGAGTAATTAGACATAGAAAAAGAATGTTTTCCCTATCTTTCAACTCTTTGTATTCTACATTTTCAGAACAGTAGCCCAACTTGCAAACAGAGGAAGCCACTCCTGATAGTATATGATGTACTCTTGGAGATCATAGTCCTTCTTTATAAGATTACACACAGAAGCTTTCTAGCTTTTTAATTTTTTAACGAGAGTTTTCCCAGCAGTGTCCCAGATATGCATCCTCTAAACATCTGACATCTGATGTCACTAGGCCAAAAAATACACAGTCTTGCTCTTCAAAATGATGTCAGAGGACAAATTTTCCATGGTCAAGATGCTGTGACTGTGCAGAAAACTGTCTTAGATGTCTGATAATTAGGGAGTGCAGACATTCAGAAACTCACTGCTTTCTATCAGATGGTTCCTGTTGATTACATTTCAAGGGCTAGATGGCAGCATTGTCAACCCTCATGAATTCTATCATGTTTCCTGCTATTTGATATTTTCCTTAAAATGTCAGCTGTCAAAATACCGTTTCCCTAAAAATCTCAGTGTTTCATTAGAGCTATGATGGTCACAACAAATGAATAGCGCTCAGAAAAGGGGGAGGAAAAAGCTGGAGGGACAGGGAAGCAGGAAGTCTGATGAGTTTGTACAGCAAATAACTAACAGCAAAATTTAAATCCCTGAATAAATCTCTTAAAACAGTACCAAAAATGATAATGAGAACAAAAGAATCTTCCAGTTTCCCTCTCAGGAATCATAGGTAACGCACAGTATAGATGAAGAAAGGTAATTCCTATTTTTATTCTCACGAATCAGCATTATTTTTAGGATACCAGCCAGAGCCAGTCATCTTAGACTTCCCAAGAGCTTTATCAACTTATCTCTTCTAATTCTTTCTCCACTTTGACTTATTGTCATCTCATATGAGATCCTCAAGTCAGAGATCATCTATTTTTATATCACTACAAAATGCCAGGTACACCACCAATGTGAAATAAATAAATAATTACAGTATTAATAATGTCAAGTATTCATTAAAAGCACTGTCATAACAACCTTCCAGAAATAAATTCTTTTCATACTTGTAATCAGTCATGAAATATTCATCTGTTGTTGATCCTGCATATAAAGTTAATTTCTCAGTAATTATATGGAGAAAGTTACTAAAATTATACAGTGCTTGAACACTTATACTGCTACTAAAACCATATGTGGATTATGAGATATCCACTACCTAATGTATTTCAGCTTTCAGTTAAATATCTCATTTAGATCACATTACCTGTGTCTTTCAATTTCTTTAAATGGCATTAACCTTTTTCATTCCCACATTAAATTTCTTCTTTTAATGGAATTCTAACCAGTTTGTGTTTTCTTTGGATGTGCTTTCAAATATTTTCATACAGTGCTTTTTTGCCTCCCTCTTCACATTCAGCTTTCAACTGCTTATTCTGTATTTCTTCTTGGGCATGATTACTCTAGGATATTATTTTTCAATCTTCATCCAGTAGACCAATACCTTCTCCAGAATAGGTGTTAATACCAGTATACTCTGTGCCAATTTTGCATTCATTTTGTTAAATTCCTTTCTCAGAGATCCATGGCCTCAACATATACAGCCACTGATTTTGAGAGATGTCAATGATTTATTTTTATGATGAAATTAAATAGGGTGAACCTTTAATTTTAGACATTCTTTAATTAAATTTAGCACATACATTTGTTTCAACTGCTATATTCTATAAATATATTTTGAGGATATAAAAGGCAGGTAGGTAACTATTACTATGAAATAACTTGTCACATATGGAACCAATTACAAAAATTAAATACAGAAAGCACATCCCTCCAGTCTGAAATACATATAAGCATGTTAATAAATGTATAGTAATATCCATATCTACTATATATGTGAACTACTATGTAGGTTGCTCTGAAAGTAGTATCTCCTATTTATTTATATGGAAGTTACTACAGATACAAAGAGCACAATAGCACAATTTTTTAGACCAAATTCTCAGCAACAAATGACTGTTTCCAACATAGTCACCTCTATTAGCTATGCATTTTCACTAACGATGAAGAGTCTGCACGCTGTGCTTGTTAAAACCTGCACCAGTAGAGGGCACCCCCTGTCTCTGTTGCTGAAAAGCATCATCTGCCACCTCCCTGTGCTCATATGCACTGTTTGGACACTACAAACATTCACAAGTGTCAATGAATGTCAATGGTGCCATTTTTTCTTCATGGAGGAATTCAGTGGCAGACCTCTGTTTCATAAGCACTTCCCTGTCAGACACCATTCTGTCAGAGTGCCCCCCTCTGCCGTATGTCACACATCAACAAAATGTAGAGGAATATTGGTGGGAAGGTTCAACCTCTACTGCCATACCACCGACTTCTACCTCTGATGTCATGGGCCAGTATAACAAAATAAGCATTGTTTTTGGAGGAGCCCTCATAGAAATTTGACAACAGTAAGATTTTTGAGAGGCTTCAACCCTTTCCTGTTCACCCTTAGTTCCTGCACCCAATGTCTTCTTAGCTTCCATTTTTCATCCATATTTCTCAGAAGCTGATGTAGAGTTTGGATAATAAAGCACCTGTTTATTTCACTGCGCAACTTTCACTGAAAAGAAGAAAAAACCCTATATTCTGAACTTCATAAAATCATATTTTGATGACCAATAACACATAGGAGTTTGTTGAATGTTATATGAAGTTGAATCAGTGCTCATAAATGGTCATAAGTGAAATAAAATAAGAAAAAAATAGGTTGATAATGAGAAAATTTAGAATTCCTGAGAGTGATCTACCACTTAACAAAGCACTATCTCCCTTTAGTAGTCTTTTGTAGTCAAGCAGAGATCAGAAGTGGTTTAAAAATTTCTTTAAAGCACATATGATTTCTACAACTTTGGCTTTTGGTTTCCTGGATAAGCAATGGCTTTAGTCATGCATGGCTGCAATGTGTATAGTCATAAGATGACTGTACTTTAGTAAGCATTGAAAACTTTATCCTAAAATTTAAGCAACTCAATTAGCAGTTGTTGAGGTTTACCTGTCCTTTTTTTCTGTCTTCTGACATACATTTATCACTTCTATTAATGCATTAGGAAGTCTCCCAGTGATGAGTCTTTTATTACCATTTCACTGATGCCAAAGATGTGGTCAACTTATTTTGGAACATCTTACTGTTATCTTGGCACGTTTGTTCAATTTTTTGGAGGAAAAGTTCCTTCACTGCAAAGAAATGTGTTTGGCTTCCCCCTCCCCCCACCCCCCCAAACACATAAAATCATATCACTTCAATAGTTTGATCTTGGAACTGGAAAGGAATTTGAAACCTCTCAAAATCTGCTAATGGTGGTGATTATATTGAAAAAATAGATTTTGTAGTTGAGAATTTGCTCTATCATATGCTGTTATTGTGCTCTTCATACTTGCCATAGCATGCATGGAATTTAATAGGAAGCATTACTTTTGGAGCAGCATACTTATTTTAAGGTCAGACAAAGGTTCACTTGTCTTCTCAATATAATTGCTATTTTAAGAATATTTATTATAAAATAAAATAACCCTACAATTTTCCCTATGATATGTTCATCTGTCTATCTTCTGGTTGGATTCAAATCTCTGAATACACATTTCTGCAGAATAAATGAAGCATATATGCAGATAGAAGACAATAGCCCAATTTCTTTTAAAACTGAATCAGTATGGCTTTGAACTTTCCTCACATTTTCCATTATGCTAAGAAGATGATAACATTTTAGTGATCTACATAATATAGCTCCCTACTTTAGCAGCTCTTAATAGTTAGTCCTCATGAAGCAGTTTGAATTTCCTGATGGTTTGCTGACATATTTTTGGCTAGTATTGCTGAGGCATGGTTCACTCAAGAGCCTAATAAGCGCTGAGGCTTTACAATGAAGAATGAGACTATCACGCAAACTGAAGAAGAGTTGCAGACAATTTGATTAAGTCTTGCATTACTTCAAGTAACAGGAGCCTGGAGCAGACCTAACTTACAATTTTCAAACATACGTAAATTTACTATAATAGGATAGGAAGTATGTTCTGTTATAAACATGCATCATGTCGGAAAAAAAAAAAAAAAAAGATTTAATGGAGTTCATGGGGCATTTTTTTGCCTGTTTCAACATTAGAAATGTGGTAACTATATGGTGAAGACTAAAAGAAAAACTCTAAAGGCAAACCTGCTTAATTCTTAAAACATGACTTTACTCTGAAGGAAATATTATCAGTTAAGATAATAATAATCATGAAGTTATTTGTTCCTATGTTTTCAACAGTAGCAAAAGCATTCTTTTCAAGTATGCTGTACAGAATTGGTTTTTGTATTTTTTCTTCTTCCCATGGCAGTTTAAGTATAGAGGGAGATTTTTTCTTCACATTTGCAATCATTCTTTCTTAATCACCACTAAATACTCTTCCTTGAGTCTTTCAAACCAATTCTGACAAAGCAGAAGTAGCCAGAACAGAAACCAGCTTATTCTTCTTTACTTTGTTACACCAACACTACAATACAATGGGAAATGCTATAAATTACTTCTTTGCTCAAAAGGAAACATTGCTCCTTCAAACTGAACTGAGCCTAGAGAGAGAAATCCCATACCTGAACCAGTTTTCAAAACATAAAATAGAGTTCCTGATCAAATAGTGCCCAGTAAGCATCCCTAGGAGTAACATAATAAAAGTCATTGGACAGAGAGCTTTAGGCAGAATTGTGATCAGCTGAAGATGGTCCTTGATTTCTGAAGATCCATTTGTGGGACATCGAGGAGCCTTTTTAGAACCACAAAGAGAAAAAGCTACATTCTGCCAATGGAAATAGCAGTAAGCATGAAATGCTCCTCAATGTCTGATGCAATACACATATTCATGCTCCACCTGTGCACTTTCTGCGAGCCTCCTGCAAAGTTCTTAGTCTGTCTTTTTGATAGTTCATTGAAAATCCCACAAGTTAAATGGCAGCTTCCCAGGGAAATGAAACCAAAGCAGTAAATATATTGAGTTGGAAGTCTGAAAGTGTGTAAAGCCTGAAACAAAAATTTAAGCTCATGAAATTACATAGAACTTGATTCTTATTTTTGATAATATCTATTTCTTCATAACAATGACACTATGAATTAAGGATAAGGGTAGTTAAAATGTACTGCCTTTTTGCATATCAGCTATAATTTACTTTTTTTTTTTTTTTTTTTTTTTTTTT
>PPHD01005384.1:0-13100 GCA_002909625.1 Bambusicola thoracicus | reverse complement strand
CAGTGATACTTAGACAGAAAACATCTTATATCCAAATTACTTGTCCCGGTAAACAGAGGAGAACGGTTGTTATTTTGACAAGTATTTTGCAAATCTGACTTCATTCTACCACAGAACTGGAAAGGAAAATGGTTGTTCATGGCTTCATGTTTTCTTTTATCTTAAGAAATATTGACTTTTACATAGAACTGCTATACAAAGTTGTGGGAGGGTTTGAAAAAAATAAATATTTTGTAGGAGTTAACATTTTTGAAGCATTATAGGTGAGAATCCAAACACGATTGTATGTATATTTGGACAGTGACAGAAATCACCACAAACTCAAATTATAAAAGAGAGAAATCAAAGTATTTAATTTTAAGAAATCTACAAAACTGTTCCATTCATACATTACATTATTTTATTTTTAAATATATATCTAAAAATATAGTTCTAAAAAGTACAGTGGAGCTCTTTGAAAATTCATTTGATTCAGATCAAAACATGGATGTTTTACCCAGAACTACTTCTTTTTAATTTTTTTATAATCTGTAGGAAACATACTAATAGCATTATAAAATGGGCCAACTGAAACTAGAAAGAGAAACATACAGTTCTCCATCTTATTTTTGCTATATGTCATGATTCCGCATAATGGACAGGTTAACATATTGGGCAAATTCTGCTAAATTTTCTTAAACCATCCCTAAACTTCTCTTTCTAGTGGTTAGCAATCCTGCCCATGGCAGGGGGGTGGAAACTAGATGATCTTTGAAGTCCTTTTCAGCCCAGGCCATTCTATGATTTTACAATAAAAAATTGTTTAACATGTTCAATTATACCTGAACTGAGTTTCTGACTGTACACAAGGATTTCTCAGCAAAGTCTACATTAGCTCACACAACAAAAGCAACATCTAGGCTGCATATCTTCAGTATTTATCCAACAATTTAACAGAGTTTTAAATATCCCCAATTTCTGACAGCTTAATGTAGCAATCTGTGGACTAAAGTCAAGAGCATTATATAAGAAACTAGAATAAAAAAGATGCTTAGAAATATAAAAAAACCTGAAGAGGTAGTGATAAGACTGCCTACAGAAGATACAATGACTGCAGCTGAAGTTAATGTCTTTCATAACCAACAGGTCGGTCCTGAAATTTAAACAAGTCAAATTGATGAATCTGCTTTTAATTGTGAAGTGAATTTTTCAAATTTCTAAACATCAGCAAATATGCACCTGTTATGCCCAGAAGCTAAAAGCTCAGCATATGATTATGATCATAGAGAAATACTGCTGTGATTCACAGCTACTCCTGTTTACTTTTGCTTATTATCTGTTGAAAACATATTAAGAAAAAATTTAAAGAAGCTGGCTGGAACTGGGAAGGGAAAGTTTAGTCCTCCATCTTAGTTCTCTGCAAATGATTTAATATAGCATATAGGTTTAAATATTAACTAAAATGATAGCTTAATCTTTCTGTTATTTTGTCACGTGCAGTATGCCTAGGATTACCTGCTGCAGAACTGAAGTTCTTTGGCTTGGGAAAGCATCTTGCTCCTCACCTGCTTCAAGATTAATAATATCACTCCAATGAGATTAGAGCCATTATTCTTCCTGACCTGACCCAAATGGTACAAATGGGATTTTAAAGAGAGTGTCTGCTGAAAGATCCGGCAGAATGATGAGGTGCACAGAACAGCTACCATGAGGAATCAGCAGTGATAGACTGTCAGTGTTATAAAGAAGATACACTATTAGGTTTAGCTATTATCCCAGAAGAAGATTATAGTCATAGATCCTGACCTTTAATTAAATGGACAGCACAAAGAAAGAGAGAAAGATAAACAAACTTGTGCAAAAAAAGTGGCAACTTTTACTGTCTTGGTAGCAAGTCAGTGAAGCGGAAAAGGAACAGCAACCAACAGGAGTTTTTACAGATTGCTTTTTCCTTCAGTTGGTGAAGGAGCAAACAGCAGTGGTGACATAGAACAGAGATTCATGAAGAGTCTGGCTTTATTGGCTAAGTAGAAAAATAGTTCTGGATTTCTACTTTTAGGAAAGGACTGAGAAAGAGAGAAAGAAACAAAATAAGGTTTTTGTTGCTATTGTTTGTTTGTTTGTTTGTTTTAAATTGTAGCAGCACATACTTTGAAAGGGTCATTGTTTTTACTCTGTGGAGGAGTAGTTCACTTGCTGTTGAATAACAGTAAACCAGAATAAGCTTTGGCATTCATTTGTCCTGAATGTCACTACCCTTGAGCCACAGTATAGAAGGATAGAAATGCCAGTCTAGGAAAAAAGAAACAGACTGTGTACATTGACAGAAGGTCTTATGGTGATTATTAAACATTTTCTTGTTAATAGTTTATATTTATCAAAATTCTAATATTCTGTAAATTATTTCAACTATTTGAATTCTAGGAGATTTCCCCAGGCATTCTGGAGAAAACATATTTAAAAAGTGATTCATAGCTGATTGAGTAATGGATTATTTATTTTCCAACAAAACAAGGATCTTCTACTTCAAGCAACCTGAAACCATCTTCTAAAAATCTATCACAATTGTTGGTTCTTGCATTTTTGGGTTCAGCTGTAACAACAGCTGAACTATGAGTGGCACCTCTTGACTCATGTGTAGGGTCATGCTGCTATAAATATAACAAGCTGCAGAGGTCAGTTCTGTAGTTACAGCTGTAGTACCTAATGCTTTTATCAGCTGAAGACCCAAATTTCAATCTCTGGTCATGACCAAGATGGTAGTTGACATATCATGTAACTGCTTTTTATGGTAACCTATTGACTTTTATCTGAGTAAGCAAACAGTTCTGGAGTTTGAAATGAAATAACATCAAATATATGTGATATAATAATTTAATGGAATGTGCTTTTACCTCTGGAAGCCTACTGCAACTTCTGAGCCAGTCATCTGAATCATCCATTTTAATGAGACCCTGGTTATTTACTTCTCAGTGAATGGTAGTTTTCTTAACAAAATTGCAACGTGATGACAGCCTTTAAATAAGGGAATCTGAGCTCTGAAATAATAGAGACATTTACCCATAAGGATTAAAAAATTTGAATAATAGAATCACAAGGTTGGAAAGGACCTACAAGATCATCTAGTCCAACCGTGCTCCCATTACCATTGCTACTACTGGCCTTGCTGAACCTCATCCCATTCACCTCATCAATTAAGATATTAAACAAGATGGGCCACAGTACCAACCCCTGGGGGACACCACTTGTAACAGGTAGCCAGCTGGACTTAACTCCATTAACTACTACCCACTGGCCACAGCCCACTAGCTAGTTCCTTACCCAAAGAAGGGTATACCTGTCCAGGCTGGGGGCAGCCAGTTTCCCCAGGAGAATACTGTGAGAGACCATGTCAAAGGCTTTGCTGAAGTCTAGGTAGACTACATCAACATCCTTTCCCTCGTCTACCAGTCTGGTCACTCAGTCGTAGAAGGTGATGAGGTTGGTCAAGTACAACCTGACTTTCATGAACCCGTGCTGGCTGGGCCTGATCCCTTGAGTCTATAGGTAGATTGGCAAAGTGTCTTCCTAAAATGTTCATGCTTATAAGCTTTTCACTTTAGTATATATCAAATACGTATATGCATGTTCTCATTTTCATGATGCCAAATGATACTGACAAGGAGCTTAGAGTTTCCATGGTTAAAGAATATTGTTTTAAATGGAGAAAAAATTCAAATCAAATTTTACAGAGTTTTAGTTTGAAAATAACCATAAACAGAACCTATACGTCCCTTCACACATACAATTAGTTTTAAACTAACCCCAAATAAAAGAGTACAAGTTTAAGAAACCCACTAAGGCACAGTGATGAGGAGCCTGAAATAGAAGAATTTACTCATGCAAACTCTTATTCATATGAATAATCACATTGGTCTTCATTGAAGTTCTCACACAAGAAAAGCTTTGCAGGATAAAGCTACTGTCTTGCTGACTATCCTTAAAATCAAGGGCATTCAAGAAATGAAAGACAAAGAACAATGATTTCACAATATTAAACATTAAATCAATGATCAAATATTAAATGGAGGATTACAGAAAATGACTAAGATGCAGTGCTCTTAATTGTGTAAGTTATGGACCCAAATGCTGGCTTCATTTGCAAAGATAAAATCATTTACAAGGTTAATTGCAGCATCACCTCACCATCTCCAGTTGTTTTTCATGTTGTGCAAAGCAAGTGTGAGTAGACGGACAAAAAGAACATCTGGTTGGGAGAAACAGGATCAATACTGCTGACAGTCTTGAGTGATTTCTTTTAGTGTACACACAAAATAATTGGCGTCAGAAAGGAGAGTCAGAAGTAAAGCTCTAAGATGAAAGAATTTTTTGTTGACTCTTAGAGAACAAACTGACTTCTGTAGCCCTTCCTTCTATAGCCTAGAAGACCTTAAATATCTTCAAAAAACTGTGATGATAATCAGCATTTGTACAGCAAATTAAAATAAATGCCCTTAAAATAAATGACATTGTCATGCAGTTTTCTACATTTAAATTTAATTTGATTTCTAAAACTACTGGGCTCTAACTTAATTTGATTTGTAAAGGTGTGTCTGTGAACCAACAATAAGGTTCTTTGTCCAGATGTCACTGTGTGAATATATGGTAGATCGTACAGATATGTTGTGGCTTAACCCAGCAGGCCAACTCACACAGTGGGATGGGAGAGAAAACTGAAAAATGTTAGAACTTCTGGGTTCAGTTAAGGGCAGTTTAGTAAGAAAGAAAGGAAAAGAAAAGAAAAGAAAAAAAAAACAGAAGAAGAAGAGAAAAGGAACAAAAAATCATCATCAACAAAAAGAATTAAAAAAAAAAAAACCCACAAATGATGTACAATGCAATTGCTCACCACCAGCTGACCAATGCCCAGCCAGTCTCTGAGAAATAGCAGCTCTCTTGATCAATTCCTCCCAGTTTTTATCGTTGCTAAGCACTGTTCAGCAGAAATGAGAACATCAGTGTGTTATTAACGTTATTCTCATGCAAAATCCAAAATATGTCACCATAACAGCTGCCAAGAAGAAAATTAACTCTATTCCAGCATAAGCCAAGACAGAACCCCAGGTCTGCAAAATGAATCTGAGATTGCCAAAGCAAACTTGAAGGATATAAAACATCCTACTGCAAATTCTTTGAGTAACTTATTATTACCTTTTAACTCTTAGTAAAATAGAGATACAGTTGATGCCATTTCAAAATCACTGTCCAAGATCTTGGAAGAGCTATAGCTGCAAGGGTGGGTCCTTATTATTAGAAATGGAGCACCTGTTTCCAAAAAAGGCCCAAAGAAAGATTTGAGGAAATTCATGATAGACAGATTTACCTCAGTTCCTTGGAAATCATGTTGCTGCAAACATGTCCACAAGGAAGCCATTTAAAGGCAACGGAAGGACAAAATGATAGATGGAAACAAATACCACAAAGTTCCTCTCATATCTGTTTTAAAAGCAGTAGCCATCCAGTATAGTTTCTAGTGACTAGAACAGGGTAAACATAAGCCTCTTCTATAAAAAGGGAAAAAGAGAAGGACCTGAGGAGCTACAGGTCAGTCAGTCTCATCTCTGTGCCTGGAGAGATCATGGAGGACATCCTCGTGGAAACAATGCTAAGGTGCATAGAAAACAAAATAGTTGTTCAGTGACATGGCATCACTAAGAGCAAGTCTCCTGGACTACTTGCTGTTCCAGCAGACATCAAGCTCTTCCATAATCAAGGATCTTCCTTGATCAAGTAGTCTGTAGTAGAAAACAACCACAAAGTTTCCTTTGTTGACTTGGTCTCTAATTGTCTCTAATTTTCACTTATATGCTCTTGACATGTGCATTGTTTTTCTTCAAAGACATTTCTGTACAATTGGTATTGAGTGTTTTTTGTTTTTTTGTTTTTTTGTTTTTTTTATATAGGGCAAATCTTTCACTTTTCCTTTCTTGCTTGTTCTTTCTGAATAGTTGATAGCCATCTACTACAGCACACCTCTTACAGAATTCATCCTACTGGGGGGCATTCCTCACTACTTTGATGGGTGCATTCTACCTCCTTGTTGCTCACGAGCATGTGAGCATCATGGTTTGTGGCCCTGCTTAATGAAGTAAAACATCAGTTTGACAAATGAAAAAAAAAAAAAAAAAAAAAAAAAGGAGACATATATTGCACCATCAGAGAAGGATATGGGAGTGGACTGCAAGTTGGACATGAGTCAGTTGTGTGCCATTCTTAAAAGTAACTGCATCCACAGTGAGAGGATGAAAATAAGATAATTTTTCACTCTACCTGGTACTTGATGAGGCTGCATGTGGACACACCAAGCAGAAGAGAGAGGTCAACAGCTTGGAAAGAGTCAGGTGGCAGATTTTTTCTTGGGGGCGGGGGGAACAGGAGCATATAAAATCTAAAGGGAGGCTAAGAACATAATTTGGCTAATTTACAGAAAGCTAACAGGGAATCAAATTGCTTGAAAAAGGAAGTTGGACAAGAAATTTCAAAGTCTTTTCCAGTTTTTCTACAATTTGATTGCCGGATTCTGAAAGCCAGAAAGAGTTCTTTAAGAGATCATTAAGAAAAGAATTCCAGATATCCTAACACTTGATGGTTTGCTTTTAAAATTTGACTTTGCTGCTAGATTAGGATGTCTAATTTATAATACTGGTATGATTTCATGGTAATGGCATTTGTGGATTTACTTTCTTAATATTTTGTGTTTATTATGCTCTTTCCTGGAGGTAGCAAATTATTTCCCAGTTATCAATCACAATGCAGATTGTGCCCCATGCACATGATATTTTGAAGAGCAAGTACAAGGGTGAGCTCTCATGAGTCACAGTATTCCCTCTACAAAGTAGAAATAAAGTGATTTCTGTCTTGTCAAATTGGAAAACACTGTACATAACACATGTAATTAATTATCACCAACATTGTTATCACTGGAATCCAGCTATGTAAAAAGAACTTCTTGTTACGGTGCTTCAGAATATGCCCTTTCCCCTCTAATTGAGATATAGAAAAGGGCTTCTCCACAGCTGTGCTTAGGAGCTGTTTCCAAACAATTTATCATTTTCCCTGATATTGGCTATCATTTGTTATGTGTTTTCTCACATATTTTTTAAACCAGTTCGTTAATTCTGATTAGCTGCAGTCTTAGTGTGTGAGGGAGAATGCAAAGTATAGGTGATTTTTCTCTACTGCATGCACTCTAATGACAAACAGTGCTGGTAATTTAAAATTAATAAATAAGTAAATCTTTGCTAAAGAAATGAGGACTGGCTCACTTTCATAACTTCTAAGAGAGAAGACTAAGAGCATAAAGGAAGGTGATGTTAACAAGCTGAAGGAATGGATTAGTTACTGCCATATTTGCTGATGAAAGCTGAGGATGCAATGTTCACTGTTTTCATCCACTGTTTCTGAAAGTATTTGATTCTTTCAGCATACTAGAAGTTACTGTAATAATGTCAAAACTTTTGGATCACAGATGAGAGAATTTGTATGTTTTTCTCTCCTGTCCTTTACTGTGTTCTTGTACAATTTGTATCACTAGGGCGGTAACATTCATTCCCATGCTGGAGATTGCAGGACTGTGTGAGAACATGAGTTTGAATTCCTATGTGATTTTGTGGGGAATGTATTAGCTTTTCTGATGTGTCCAACAGAATCCCACCTGCCACATCTCTGTTTCTTCCCAAGGGAAGATGCAGCAGCCAAAGTATACCTAACTCTCACCTTTTCTGCATTCATTCAGCTTTTCTTGAGGACTGGTGCAGGTGAAAGTTAAGAAGTAAAACAAATTATGAAGTTCAGAACAGGTATCCATGTCCTGCAAAACAGTTCTGTTTCACTACCAGATTCCTATCAGGAAAGCAGATAATAGCAATGGTTACTTATTTAATTATTATTTGCTTCCTTGCAAGCTTGGAAGAACAGCTCTTTTGGTATCAATGCTCTGTTATGAATTTTTTTTTTCTGTCTCATTATTGTAAATATATAATTTACTGAGAAGGTTCCCAAGGCTAGTTTTGTTGGACAGCCAGCCAACCCGTGAGAGGAAACCTGCAACTGTGGTTCTAGGTATGGCTAAATGATTTTTACATGCACTGTGGGGCTCTATCAGCTGTAGCCCTCTCAGTGAGACACTATAGCAGTTTTAGTTTGACAAAGATGTGAAAAACCAGAAGACCTAGTGGAAATATGTAAGTCCATCTTAAATATAAAAATATGCATGATAGCCCTGGCACTATCGTGCATGGGACTGAGGAGAAGCAGAATGAGCTGTGGCAGAATAATGGAAAAAAGTGTGGGAGCTGCTTTTGGTTCATGAGAACTCAGCAAAGCTTTACAGTCTATGGAAAAAAAACATTGCAGCAAAACGGCTATTTACTGACAATACACCAGACCATAACAATAAAAATTCGGTCTTCAGTTTTTTGTTTTTTGTTTTTTTTCTTTATATCTAAAAGGCAGGAGAATGTAACATAGTGAAAATAGCATGCAGTTTAAGATAATGACTATCAGAATCCACTCAGAAAAATGCTGCATTCCCTGATGGGGGGTACAAAAGGAAGTTCTCACTTTCTGCTGAAGAATATCCTTATGAAATATTAGGCAATATTTAAGATATAAAAATAAACAAATATGAATTGTGTATGCACTTCTTTAAAAATGTTCTGAATCTAAAATTCAGAAGGTTCGTGAAAGTCTTGAGAATCAAACTGAAATACAGCAGATTTACCCAAAGTCTGATGCCAGCAAGATGGTGAGTGAAACTAAGTAAACAGCAAAGTGAAAATTATTTGTGACTAAGTAATAATCATGCCAGAAGACACACTGCATCACATTAACAGGGCTTTAAGTCATAGTGTGGAATGCTGGTATTGTATAAACACATTGAAATGAAATTTTCTGTTGAAGAGGAACAAGTATAGTACTGGAGTAATATAAGAACCATCAGACAAGGAGGATGAATGTGACATGTTAAGACATTTGGGAGTAAAAAATGTAACAACCGGGATATTTTGTTGACTTTATGTGGACTGAGTCAACTGCATAATACTCATGGTGCAATAATAGCATTTTTTTTTTTTGACACTATTAATAGCTATTTCTTGAACCAGACTGTTTGAGACTTCAAGATCTGGAACAGTTTTTCAGCATATTTTGACAAGTATGGAGATCACAATTCAACAAGAGTCTGCCTAGTAAAGCTCTATAATAACGATAATAATGCACTGAGTTTCTAACCCTTCATGAAGGAAACCAGGAAATTACCATCTTGTAAATGTCTAATTTTAAAAGGGGAATGAACATAATGAGGAGGAAGAAAATCAAAAGGCACAGTCAAACGGTACAAGAACTGTATGGCTTGTAGAGGATGATCACTTCTGCCTTGGGAGATCAGAGCTATAACACACAAATTAAATGTGAGTTTTAAAGAACTCAATAAAATCTAATCTGATCAAACCGAAGTATTAGAAAACAAGAACAAGCACAAAGACATCCCTCAGAAAGAGTAATCTGTGTTTTAACAGGGAGAACTGAAAATAACTAATTTTGACAAGCTTAAAGTAAAAGCATATTAGGGTGCATGAGGAAAAAAAAAAACTATGAACAGCTTTCTCATCCCAACACACTTTAAAATACCTCAGAAGTATAAAATAAAATGAAAAAGAACTGGATCCTAAACTTGCAAATTATGTTACAAAAAAAAACCAAAGTCTTTGCAGGACCAATTAATGTTTTTCATTGGTTTATACTGAAGAATTCTAGGAGGATTTCACATTATTGATTTCTCCTTTGTACTCACAAGGATAAACTATGTAAAGTTGAAGTTTTGAAAGAAATAGTTTTACAATAAATTGCTAAACTTTATAGCAAGACATTGTAAGTATTTTAAAGAAATTCTACTGATTGCAAAGTTCTCTATGGTGTGTAATCTACCGTTAAACTTGGCCTTAGCATAAGGGAAAGTTAGATTTAAAAGTAAGTTACACTAACAAGGGCTACCATAGCCTACTCAATAGATTAGTGAGGTATCCACACAGGCAAGAATGGAAAAATGGAAGTCACAATCATACAGTAAGGTTCTGTACTGGGACAGATAAACATTCACAAATGATCAGTGAAAGGAAGAACAATAATGTGACAAAGTTCATTTAAAAAAAAACATGAAATTATTTGGAGTTCAACTGGCACTGATAGCGAGATCTTGTAAAAAGACCTGATTATACTGAGTGGCATTATAATGAAATAAAAAGTATTCCTGTGCAGCATGAAGGACAAGTTATTGAGATAAGTGGACTTTTTATCTGATTCTCCCGAAACATAATTATCTTCTAAAATGTTTACTAGGACCAGAAAACACAAACAGAAGTATATGGGTCACTCAAGCATTTTCTTATGGGCTGCTTGAAAGGCTACTAGTCAAATAACACAGGCAGAAAAATGCTCACAGATGTTCACCTAAAGATCAGCTTCTGCAGGCAGACCAGGAGCGCCTAAAAAAATCGCAATACTGATTGTTTGGATTGCAACTGTTTCTTTTTGAAACCTTCAGTGACTGCTGTATGGTCTTGTTTATGAACCAGATTTCTAATGAAGTAAAAAAAGGTGCAAGAGATATCTGTTCATATGGCCATCACTTTCATGGCAGTAGCTGATGAAAACAGCTAGTTTTCATCAATTACATGACTTACAAACTCCAGATTTCCATGACCAAGCAGTCTGAATCTTTATCTATCCAGTTTTAGTTCTGATTAAGAAAAAGTTTTTTGTGAATGTTTGCACTTCAGCTTGGAATATTCCAGTGCTACAGGAACTAACAAAGTAAAAAATCTGAAAATATAGCAGTGAAGTACAACTCTGGCACCAGCTTGTTAAAGTGAAATCTGCTACAGAAAAATAGAATTTTTGAAGAGATTTTGTAGAAGACATATTTGCTTCATTAATTTTAGAGCTACTGCCAAGAATCTGTTCAGTGTAGAAAAATACTAGGAAGTTGGCTAGAAGATCTTTAGCACTAAAGTTGAGGGGATTTACACCTTTGCATATGCCTCAGCCTTTTCATATGTATCATACTAAGATAGAGTGACCAAATTTTTTGTCTATTTATTTTTATTTTCATGATATGATAGGCTAAAAAAAGGCTCCTTGCTTTTATTGAGTAAAGTTTTTTGGTAGATTAAAAATGAAACTCCAGCCTGATGTTTTGAATTCCACTACTTCAGGACTGTGCTATCCTTCACTCGTATGTCCATGTCAATAAGTTCTTTTACTAAACTGCCTTGGATTTTCTTGCCTCAACTAAATCAGAATGCCAAATGTTACCAACACATAGTAAGTGACCGGATTATTTCACTAAATGAAGGAACAGTTAAGTTTCATGGCTGTAGGTAGCGTTGTGTTGAACAAGTAAATAGAAATAATTACATAGCCTGTCAATAGGCTGTGCTCTAGGAAAAAAAAAAAGTCAAAACCAAACAAACAAACAAAAAAACCCTTTCTGATAGACCACTGTAGAAAAGATTCTTCATTGAAGCAACCAGTCGCACAAACCCAAAACTCTCATTTATGAAACAAAAATTTAAAAAAAAAGTCTGTATTATCTATAAAATTATAATACTTATCTAATTCAGAACAGGAGATCTAGATACTTTATACTTTGGCATCTCAAGATAAAAGTAATCTGCCAGTGGGGATCACAAATGTTTCTTGCAAAATTCTGGCAGCATAATGATTACAGTGACAAGTAATATGGTATTCTAGAGTGTTCTCTGGAAAAGACTTTCCATTCGGTGTCAAATGGACACTTGTCAAGCCAAGATGAATGCATACACTTAAAAGAATGTCGTCCATCTAGCTTGACACCTTCTGTAGGCTGAACAAATTCAATATGCTTCAGATATGATTGTTCAAGTAAATGTGTGAAGCACCATATGGAAGAAGTGAACACCTGCTGCAAGGTGTCACCTAGCAATATTGCATGTGTCTGATGTAAGATTGCTGACATAATTCACAGAAGGGACAGAGTTTGTCTCCTACAGATGAAGAAATGATGGCAATATGACTCATAGGTGACTTGAAAAAAGAGCAGATCCAAAATCTGTCACTTTTAGTAATGTCCCTCAGCAGCTGCAGTTGCCATTTTTTTAAAAAAACTGCTATCAGCTGCATGATCTTTCTTTTTTTCTTTTTTTCTTTTTTTATTTTGCCCTTCAGTTTACAGCATTCATTTACGGCAATGAAGGACATCATTCACATGAGCAGGCTCTTCAGAAATTACACAGACTTCCCAGTACAGTCTTTATTTTCCTTCCTTACATTGTTCACTATGTTCACATTTATATGATAAAGAACTTTTATTATGATTTGGAATGCAGGATGATGCTCTATTTTATTAATTGTTTAGGGAGGGCAGTGAGACCCTGAAAAGTAGTAGGAGTACAAACAGTGCTCTGCATGATATGATACCATTGACTGAAATGAAAGTGTTATCCCATAGGAACATCAAAGATGTAATAAACATGTCCGGGGTTAAAGGCACAGAGAACTCTCTGGAAGTAGCAAAAGGAATAAATAACATTGTTCATTTAGGATATCTGAGAAAATGGTCAGAAAAAAAGTTGGTCAAGAAGCCCAAGATGTGCAGTACATTAAGGAAGTGGATAATTTCTACTCCTGTAATTGTTATAGATAAAACAAGTTTACTGTTTGTTAACATAAGTGGGGAAAAAAAAAAAAAAAAAAAAAAAGATTTTGAGAAGGAACATTTACTTATAGAAAAGCATAGTTTATCTTTGTTCAGACTACCATCTGACCATTGTCTTTGTGATGGTTTGCAACACACATTTTTCTTTCTTTTAGCTAGCACATCAAGCTTGGTAACGGTTTAGAAGAATGCAAATAAAGAAAGAAGTGTAGCAGGAAGATGGCCATGGCAAATGGTGCTTCCAGTATTCATTCCAGCTTTTCTTCCTTTCTTTAGATTTGTATAATGAAAAAGAAAATGAAACTCTGGGGTCTCCTATTTAATCTTATAGTGGTATTGTACATCCATCTGGATAAGGGAGAAAAAAAAAAAAAAAAAAAAAAAAAAA
>PPHD01005383.1:0-26526 GCA_002909625.1 Bambusicola thoracicus | reverse complement strand
TAAAACCATTCCCCCTTGTCCTATCACTATCCACCCTCGTAAACAGATGGGACCTGTGTAGAACTATGTACCTGCAATATTCACTGCCTCTGGCACTGTTGTAAGGAAATCCACAAGTGCCTCTTGCTGCTTCCTGTAGCAGATCAGAATCCTGTGGTGAAATCTGAATGTCATGGCTAGGAGTGAAGTTTAGCATAAAGCTCAGCTAATTGCATGTGGACACAGGGTATGTGCGAAAGAAAATTGGGACTTCTGATTCAGTTCTGGGTTCCTCTGAGGAGAGAAAATCAGTATTTCGGTCAGGTGCCCCTGTTTTAGTATGACTGAAACAAACTTCAGTTCAAGCCTCTTTTTCATCAGCTTTACAGTGTAATCCACTGACAGGTGTCTTTGGAAATACACAGCGGAATGATGAAAGCTAAAATGCAGCACGACTAGAGCCTTCTGGTGGGTAGATGCTATGATGTGAGTGCTTGCATTCTCTTTTCCCACATTAGTGAAAAGAAATGCTATGCTACAGTGATTGCAGGATAATTCTATGCTGCATTAATTCTTAAGAGGTCAAGGTGATTTGCCTTGGTGGCATTCAAGGCCAGGTTGGATGGGATCTGGGGCAGCCCGATATAGCAATTGGCAACCCTGCCCATGGCAGGGGTTTTAAAGGAAGGAAGGAAGACTGTCTGGAAAAGGAAGCCCTGCTGAAGTGTAGAGGTAGCCTGTTTATTAACACTGGTCACCTCTTGTCAGGGGCAATCCAGATGGATGGCTCCTTGGTAATTCCCACTCTGCCAAGTGGGGTTAAGCAGAGTGAGCACCTTGACCTGGGCTGGTGAGCACCAGAAGATCACTGGCTCCTTCAGAGAGAAGCTTTAGCAGAAGCTGGTGTGAGGGAGGGAGAGCATCGGGCCCAAGCATAAAAGTTTGCACGTGGCCAGATTTAACTTTTTGTGGATGCTGAATTGCTTGCTGCTTGGGAAGGAGCCAGGTTTTGATTGAGAGATAAAGTAGTTCGAATCTGTCAATAATTTACTGTCACTTGATTAAGGGTTTCTTAACAAATTAACACTTGGTAGTACCTAAGGTGTGGGGTTTTTCATGGGAAAAGGCTGATGCAGTGACATTGGCCATTAAGTTTGCCTGCCCAGTGAGAATCCCCTCATGTCCAGCTCAGCTTTAACAACGCTGTGTAAATGTGGGGAACTATTTCCCAAACCCCATTAGGTTGCTGTTGGCATTAACCCTTTGTGCCTTCCTGAGCCAGGCAATGCAGGGCAGGGTTTACTAAGTCAGAGCTGTACATAGAGGCAATAGGGGTAGCTTTAGTGTCCTTTTGGCAGTGGACATTTCGCTTGTTTCCTTCCATCTCTTTCTAAACCTGCAATGTGGTAATGGCCTTGGGTTACACCAAGGGAGGTTCAGGTTGGATATTAGGGATAATTTATTCTCAGAAAACGTGATGATGGCACAGGCTGCGCAGGGAGGTGGTGGAGTCACCGTCCCTGGAGGCGTTCAAGAAATGTGGAGATGTGGCACTGAGGGATGTGGTCAGTGGCCATGGTGGGGATGAGCTGATGGCTGGACTTGACATCTTAGATGTCTTTTCCAACCTTAATGGTTCTGTGATCTTTAGTGTCCCCACCAACCAAAGCCATTCTATGACTGCGTGAGTTGTTTTTTTGTTGTTTGTTTCTTTGTTTTGCTTTTGGTAGCCACCACAGATTTTCTGCAAGGTCCCAAGCTTTGCTTTCCATTGCATAAAGTACCTACATCTTCAGTATCTTAAGCGTGTCCTGAATTTGCCTCTTACAAACTTCAGCTAATGGCCCCAAGCTTCTTTACTGTAGACAAGGAAATCTGTTCTTGCCTGTTTTCTCTGGGTAGATCTGGGTTTTTAAGCCACCTGCTGCAGCTGACAGTTTTACAGCTACTTGGATGTTATAGGCATGTTATAGGCCATTCTGCATCTTTCATCTCGGCTGTTCCTTGAACACCTTCTAGTGCTGGCTTAGCCTTTCTGATTGTTATATGATTCCATACTTCAATAAGAGCTCTTTCCTATGCCACAGTGGGCAGCACAGAGCTCACCATTTTACCTGTGAAGTTTGCACCACTTTTCCTCAAGTAGATGACTCCACAGTGATTCATACAGGATTTTAGAATCGCAGAATGGTTTGAATTGGAAGAGACCCTTAAAGGCCATCTAGTTCAACTCCCTGCACTGAACAGGGACACCCACAGCCCCACCAGTGCTCAGAGCCCTGTCCTGCCTGACCTGGAATGTCTCCAGAGATGGGGCTCCCACCACTTCTCTGGGCAACCTATTCCACTGCTACATCACCCTTCACTGACTGGTTTTCAGGTCCTTCTGGAATTCTTCCTCTTCAGTCTTTGTTCATTACACTAAAAAACAAACAAACCAACCAACACGTATTGTCATCAGCATAGAATCATAGAATTGCTAAGGTTGGAAAAGACCCACAGGATCATCCAGTCCAACCATTCGCCCTTCACCAATGGCTCTCGCTAAGCCATGTCCCTCAACACAACATCCAAGCAAATGTTACTTGTTTTTTTCTGAGTTATATGGAAATTGGTGTGTTAAAACTTGGATGGATAAGGAACCAAGCCCAGATTTCATGAAACTTATGGGGAAATCAGCATTCAGCACCTAGAAAAAGGAAAAGTGATATTATTTATCTCCAGTATCCCATTGGCAGGAAAGCCCTACTAAGTCAAAGTGAGGAAGACTTTGTAACTGGTACGACAATATGCAGATTCAGTGATACGTGCGGTAAACATGATCCTGGTTCAGATCTGAATCTTTTGCAAGAGATAGCAATGTCCTCTACGTTCTCCATTCCTTCAGACCATATCCTGGCTGCTCTGACAGCCTTTGTTTGGCTGCGTTTGATAAAAGCCATTTCGCATTCAGAAACCTAATTTGATGCATTTCATGTGTGTAAAAGTGGAACACTTCATTAAAACCGATCTCTGGTACAGAGGGTTTGAAACAAACAGTGGGTGGGATGTTACAGGAATCAATTACTCTCCTTTGTCAGCGAGGGCAGAGCAGGGAGCGGTGGGTTTGCTCTGCGACGGTGGGGATTCACAATGAGGATTATGAAAACCCCTCCAGCTGGCTCCTGCCACGAAACAAGCTGTCAGCGGAGGTTTTAGTGACATGGGAAGCTCAAAAAGTGGAGCTGATTGAAAACGGGGAGGTTTTCCCAGGGGAAATCTCGAAGTGAGACAAAATTGTCAAATGCTCTGCATTTAAGTTTCCAGGCAACAGCTGGAAACCAAACCGGCGCTCTCGTTTTGGAGCGGGGTGTGCTTTAACTGTGTTTTCAAACCGAGAAGTTCAATTTTTGTATTGCCTGCTGTATGTTTCCCATAAAGGCCACAGAAACAACTGGGAAAGCAATTTATAGGAATAAGAACTCTTTCACTCATACAAAGAAGTGTTCCCAATGACTCGTCTCCACTGTTGTGCTGCAGGTGTACCGGTACTTCCTCTGTGCAAGGAGGGCTTCCTGCACATCTCCACAGTCACAGAAGGCAGAGGCATCCCAGCCCAGTTTCCAGTTAAGAAAAGCAAAATGGAAGACGTGGAGAAAAAGACAAAAATAATGAAATATTCTGCTTGGATTTTCCCCATCAGCGCTTTCAGATTACGGTGCATAGGATGGAAATTTCCATTAGTCGCAGTTTCTGGAGAAATTGTCTGTAATAAATCCTCCAAACTGGAAAAACAAAACCCATAAACAACCAGAGGCCATTTCACATCAATAAAGTCCCATCTGTACGAAGAGCCGGGCCTATGGAAGCAGAGGAATGCCCAGCAGGGCATGGCTTTGAAAATAAATACCAATCTCGTCATGAATTGCTGCTACAGTCAAACCCTTGGAAGTGTGGGCACCCCACTCTGCATCCCCAGTGCCGAGGAGGAAGTCCAGGCTGCAGCAGCTGTGTTTGTTGGTGAATCAATCAGAGTGGCCCAGTGAGACCTGCTGAGCCTGGAGCTGAACAAAGGCAGCAGGAGACGGCTGATCTATTAAAGCGCTGTCATACCATTTGCCCCAGCCTCGTTTCCCCTTCATGCCACCTTCAGTGCCTTGCAGATACATACTGACAGCTCTACTCTCCCTCTTTCAGCTCTTCACATCTTATTCCCTATTCTGGTCTTTCTGCTGCTTCAGTTTCCCCCACTAAACCGTCCTGCCCAGCGTGCTCCCCTCTTTCCCACTGAACACACCAGCTCCCGCAGGCTGACCTCCTTTCTTCTCCCTGTTCCCAACACATTCCTCCTGCAGCTGACACCTGTATGCTGACTGCCAGCCCTCCCTCCCACCCTTCACCTCCTCCCCATGGGCTGTGCATGCAGCAAACAGCAGATTTTGCTCCCCCTGTAGTATGTGGGGGCTCATTGGTTCTGTATGCTTTTTGCTGGTGATGGTACCAAGGCATGCACGCACATCCTCCTCTCACGCCTCAGTTGCTGGACACACATTGACCACAGCATGGTGTCCTGGGCCAGCAACCACGTCCTTGGGACATTTACTCTTTTAAGTGAAGAGTTTGATGTCCTCCACAGAGGGGGTTCTGATGTTTTCTTTCCGGATTAAGTATTCAGCTCTAATAGCTGCAGAAAAATTACTAACTCTGAGCTTGACAGTATCACCCTGGGACTGTAATTATGATGTTCAGAAACAAAGCAGTAGGCAGCACAAACTGCTGTGATACTGTGCTTTGCTTTTCCCTGTCAGGACTGCTGCTGCTGTAGTTCAGCTAGCGCTAACCGGGCCATACTGGGGACAACCCACGCTGAGCCTGTGGGAACCTCACAAAGCACAGTCAAGGATATTTCTGGTAAAGCAGGTACTACATATCCAGAGACCCTGCTGTCCTTTCCACAGAGACATGGATGCAGTTGTCTTAGGATCTTTCCTCCATGTGGAGAGGACATAGATGGGTCTGCTTTCTTTGCAACTGCAGAGTTCACCATGGTCCTGGGATCATAAGCTCTGCTTGCCCCGTAGGAAGAGCCATTCTTGCAGGAGCTGTGTGGGATTCAGTGGAGATTGTCCTGAAAACCAGAGAATGAATTCCTGTAGCAGCTGTAGGCTGGGCTCTCCCCATGATGAAACCAGTGGGATTTGGGATCCCAGTCACCTTCTGTGGATGTGAACCTTTGCCATTTCTGAATCATTTAGGTTGGGAAGGACCTCCTGAGATCGTCAAGTCAATCCTCCCCCACTCCTGTGCTACAGCAGAGCCAGCTCCAGCAGAATGCCCAGGGCTGTGTCCAGTTGGATTGTGATTATATCCACAGGCAGAGCCTCCACCTTCACTCTGAGAAACCTTTTCTAGTGTTCAACCATCCTCACAGTAAAACAGAGTTCATACTGAATGTATGTGTCTTGTGCCCATTATCTCTTGTTCTGTCAGTGGGCACTGCTGAGCAGAGTCAGGGTACCACTTCTCACTCCATCACGCATGCACGTACATTGAAAATATGCCCCTAAACATTCTCTTTTCCAGCTCTCTAGCCTCTCTTTATATGAAAGATGCTCTAGTCCTTTGATCAGCTTTGTGACCCTGGGCCATATTCAAAAGAAATCATCTCACCCAAACTGCCAAGCTCTTTTCTGAACTCAAAATAAAGAGGAAAAGAGGGTCAGAACAAAGCCCTTTCTACTCAGGGAAAAGCAGATACCATCTCATATTTCAGTCATCTTTCCATGGTCAGTTCACTAGGTCACTGTTGCAGGACATTATGCTGTGATTTTCTCTCCAGGCTCTGGCTGAGGATCTATTTGTTCTCAAGCAAGGGGAACATATAACCGCATGCTTGTCAGTCCTTTTCTTTTAATACCTTTCTGTAACGTGGTTGGAGATTTGATATCCTACTGATCTGCAAATAATAGTTCATTATCGTTCCCCAAGCTGTGAAAAAAGCTTTAGTGAAACACAGACATTATAAGTTGGGGGAAAAGTCTGCTCATCTACCAAATGTGAAAGCAATCTCCTTATTCCTCAGGTTATCCCAGGTTCCCTGATTATCTCAGTTCTCTTCTTCAGGTGCTCAGTGTCTGGAGCTGCTCGTCTTTGCAGGTCTCTTTTTCTTGTAGCAATAACTCCCCAGCACATGTTCCTCTATTGGTTCTTCATTCAAGCTGTATTTGCTGACCACTGAGGTACATTTCTGGAGAGGAAATTATGATTCTCCTTTCTGCGGATTTGGAATGATTTGTCTACCAAGTGAAACACAAAGAAACCCAGGGAATGAGGTGGGAACCCAGAGCTCCCTTTCCTTTGCGTCTTAATTTCAGCTCCACGCAGCAATCTGAAAACGCCTCTCCTTGCTTTCTCTTTTATGTACCTTGAATCCTTTCCTTCAGATTTTCCAGCATGGTTATGCCCATCCATACCACCCCACAGCTCAGTGGGTCTGAGGAGGGCACCTGCTTACCTGGTGCTGTGATACCCAGTGAGTGAGATGGAAACCCTCCTGTCTTTGCTTTGGTTGGAGCAGGACTGCTCCCATCACAAGAGGATCCATCTGAGGTTGGAAGACCTGAGGCTGCAGACCAACTATAGCCTTTCTAAAGCCTTAATTCTCTGGGTGGAAAATACAGCAGACTTCAACGTGGAGAACATTTGGGCCAATCTCTACTCAGAAAGGTTCCTTCCTACAATAGTACATAGTCTTAATATGGCCTGGTGCTACTTCATGTCCCTGACATGAGTCCACATTTCTTCTCTCTTTTAAGAAGAATTGCATCAGCACCTCTCTGCTCAGTCCTTTTTGCAGTTATCTGTTGAGTATGAAATCAAAATGTCAGAATCCTGGAAGTCATTAATTTGATTCTAGTTCTGAATTCCCGTTTGACACTGTAGGTAGTTGGGTCTCTCTCTCCTGATACAGCACCCCATTCTGACTGCCCTTCTGCCTGATGAAGATAAGCAGCACCTCATGTCCTCCTGGGTATCTGCCTGCACCATTGGAAGGGGATGTCCAAGCATGAGCAGGGGAGTTTTGTATCAGTGTGGGAAAACAGAAGTAGCAGATAAACAAAGCAAACTGTGTTTGCTTGTTTGCTGTGAGAAGAGCATGTTTCCTTCAAGGCCCTGAGCAGGCTCCCAACAGGGCCCAGAGACTAGGGACAAGATTATGTTGTTTTTTTTTCCTCTAAGATTTATTTTGGAGAAGAGCCATATGCCCCAATGGTTCCAATGGAGGGACTGGTCACACTGTGAAGTCCCCTCTGGCCCCATGTTCCTTTTTCCTCACAGTGTATAATGCTCTGCATGGTGCTAATGAGCCCCCATTTAACTGAGCGATTTGTATTTCTTAATTAATCAATGTCGTTACACTTCCATCCTCTATGGTCATTTGAAGAGTGCTCTTTTTTTGTAATAGTGCTTGTCCTACAGCCAGTGCAAATGGCACAAGACCTCCCAGCATTTGTTCTTCCACCTCAGGTCCCTGGATTTGCTCATGAGATGGAAGCAAGCATTCCAAATGCCACAAAACAGGCTGTATTCCCAAAGGTCTGCACCCCACACTGCTTCCCAGCTGTTCCACTTCCTTCTCCCAGTTCAAGCCGTTCCCAGTCTCTCCTCAGGCAACAACAGTGGTGCTGGCCCTGATGGCAGGAGATAGCTCAGCCCTATGGATGGAGCTGCCAGGCCAAATAAAGATGAACTTTGCCTTCAAACAACAGGCAAAGCCCTTCGTCTTGATTTCTGCATAACTCCTTGGTTTAATCACATCACACTTCCACAGATGGAGTTGATAGCTCTCCCAAACAGTGTAAAACAAAATAAAACCAGCAATAGAAATAATTGGTCTAATCTTGTTCCTGCCGGCAGTGCTGGCCATGAGATAATTTTGTTGTTGTTCCTTGTGATAGATGCTCTGATCCTACGGTGATGGCTGACTCTGGGATCTGTGCATCTAGAGATGCAAATTGGTTGACAAGAGTGGCAACAGACCTTAACCCCCTCCTGCTCCA
The DNA here is from genome assembly GCA_002909625.1 of Bambusicola thoracicus. Taxonomy (NCBI): domain Eukaryota; kingdom Metazoa; phylum Chordata; class Aves; order Galliformes; family Phasianidae; genus Bambusicola; species Bambusicola thoracicus. The sequence goes on along the minus strand of PPHD01005383.1, from coordinate 18,508 downwards.
GCCACCACGATTCCCGTTATCCTCAGGGAGATGGGATGTGGCAAAGGGCAATGATCCCCTCACCTGCCCCTATCTGAGGGGTTTCTGGGGGCAGAGCTTGGGCCGACCTTGGCAGTGGTTGCAGTGTTTGGACATTGGCTGCACTCACAGTACACTCACATCATCTTTGATGCCTGTACAGCAGACGTGGAAAGGATTTAAAGCAAAACTCCCTCTGTACACATCCATCATGGCTTACTCATAATTTCCACAGAAGCAGAGAATCACAGATTCATTAAGGTTGGAAGAGACCTCTAAGATCACCTAGTCCAACCATCCACATACCACTACTACTGCCCACGTAACCATGTCCTTAAGTACTGCATCCACCCTTTCCTTGAACACCTCTGGGGGTGCTGACTCCCCCACCTCCCTGTGCAGCCTGTGCCAGTGCCTAACCACTCTTACGGTGATGAAGTTCTTCCTAATCACCCTTGGTGCGACTTGGTGCCATCACCTCTCATCTTATCGCTGTTACATGGGAGAAGATACCAACTCCCACTTCACTACAACCTCCTGTCAAGGAGCTGTAGAAAGCAATAAGTTCGCCCTTATTATAAGGCCTCCTCTGTTTCAGACTAAACAATTCCAGTTTCCTCACCCATTCCTCATAAGAATTGTGTTCCAGACCCTTCCATGGATAGGAAGTTATGGAGAAACAATCAAAAATATTTAGATTTGGTGGAAATGCATCATCTTCTGTTAAGGTACCTGAAGCAAGTAAAGCAGAGAAAGGCAACAACCACCAGCAGCAGCTGACCCCATGGAGCAGGCTGGTGGTCTATGAGAACAAGTCCAGGGGTATTCCTACAGCCAACCAGCAGGACTGGGTCACAGTGGTCCCCAAAACTCCCAGTGGGCATTTTCCATCCTCTGTCCTGATTCCCTGGGAGAACAGATGTTGAAAGGCTGTGTGAATGAATTAATGAAGTCTGGAAAGGCAGATATCAAATCCTGTGTAGAGGGATCGTATCAAGCATTGAGGCTTGACGTATAGCAAATGGTAAAACATTCCTTTGTTCTGAATAAGGGGGATTTCTGGTTAAACGTCTGCTGCCTGAGAAAAACTATGAAAAGCAATCATTTTCTGGTGAAAATGACATCATTTTTTGGTGAGCAGTGCAAAGAGATACAAATCTTTAACCAAGCACTGGGAATCTGTGAAGGAGGGGAATTAAGACCCCAGAAGGGGGTGATACCAAAAGCTCACCGTCGAAAGAAGATAAACACACCAAATACATTAAAAATACGGATCTATGTGTGTTTATAGAATGTCTGTAAACAGTGATATATATATTTATATGTGTGTTTTAAACAGCCTTATAACCTCATAGCAAAACCAGACCTTTCAAGAGGAAATGTGCTCATGATAGACAGGGTGAGAGGTAATACTGCCTTGTATTTCAACCGGCACACTGTAAGAGAACAAAATACGTGTACTTTGAGAAACCTTTTCTCTTTTTCTTCTTTTTCGCTTTCCATTCCCTATGCACGTTGCAACAGCAGTAATTTTTTTTCCCTGGGGTTTTCCTAATGGCCATCCTTATGGCCTGCCTTTGTCACCCGGCCCAGCAGTGTCACCAAAGCAGGCTCCATAGATGCACCCACTGATGGACTTAATTCTGCCATATAAAAGGGCCGCAGCAGGCATGGGAATGCTATTCTTTTCTGTGGCAGAGAGAACAATGCCAGTTTCAGAATCATAGCATTGCACAGTGTTCAGAAAAATAAATGCAGAGTTTTCTGCCAGGTTCACCTGAGGCTGCTAAGCTCCCGTCGAAGCCAAGCATCTTCCCCCAGCCATGCATATGCAGCAGTGCTGGAGCCAAAGGTCCTTCCCGTCTGTGAACAGATTCTCTCCAAAGGCTCAGAGCGTTGCTCCACTTCTGTTAAACCTCTGCCCTCCTGGCAGAGAAAGCTCAAGCCAGGAGAAATGGCTGGAATAGCTGATGGGAGGAACTTGTGTGACCTTGCTGAGAAACATCAGGATGACTCTGCTTGCTCTGGCATCCCCTGTCCTGCATCCTTCCAGCCAGGGTGAGCATTTTCTGTTCCCCACCAGAAACTCTTCTCGCTTGTGAGCCCCCGTGCCTACACCACAGCACTCTTATTGCTGCTGCCTTTTGTAGTATGACAGCCCATGGTGATGTGTAACAATCAGTCTATGGCTGGGAGCTCACCTGGACTCAAGGCAAAGTCTGTTATGTGTAGGGCTGTGCCCCACATGAGTGTGTTCCATTGGCACTGCTGTTCAAAGCAGCTTTTCTCCTTCTTGATGAGGGCAAAAGGAACTGAGGAAACCGAGCTCTGATGGGAGATGTTCAGTTCTTAGAGGGCGACAGAAGGGAGGAGAACTCAGGATGACTTCCAAGGAAATGAACTTGCTCAACGGTGTTTCAGAGAATCCGATCACACTTCAACGTAATATTAAGCAAAACAGCTTTAGGATTGGAACAACTGTGCCTTGACAAGCAACGCTTACTGCATCGAGTCAAAGCAATGCACTTGAGATAAAATGTGTTTGCCTCATGGCAGCAGGTACTGAACTTCTGGGGAACGGAGTGATTCATAGCCTTGCATCCACTTGAGGATGGTAAAAATCTTCAGTGTAACAAAGCCCCCCTTAGAAGTTAGTCTGCCTTTAATTGTCATCCCAGGCCAAAGTGCTCAAAGAGAAATACAGCCACCTTTTTAGCCGAAAATGTTATGGGCCTTTAAATAGGAATGAAGATGAATAAGGAGAGGCTGCTGGCTTTATTGGGCTTATTTGCTGTATTTAGAAACGAAAATCCTGAGCCATGGAAAATCGGTAAGTATCTCACACTCCTCACAACGCGGAGGAATCGGGTTGCCAGCTCACTTTGCATCTGAAGAGCTGCAGCTGAGCTTCCCCAGAGCCTGGCAGATCCCTCCCAACCAGCAGACTCCTCAAGGGCGACCTTTGCCCTCCGGCCGTGTGTTCTGGCCATCTGGGCAAGCTGTCCTTACCGACAAGAAGGGCAAAAGGGAAAGCAGAAACTCACAGCTGGGAGCATCTTGGTGATACGCCAGGGAAGATGTCACAGAACAGGATCTCTCTTGGAGAACTGAGTGGGGCTGGGTGCATCACACAGGGCTTGAGGCAGGGACTGTGTTAGCACTGCATGGCTTGGAGCATCACAGTGGGCAGGGGGACCACAGGGCCCTTTCTTCTTGCAATGAGGAAGGGAAAGCTCAAACTCTGCCAGGCTGATGTTAGTGTGTCCAAGTGCCAGGAGCAGAGTGCTCACCTAGGGGCAGCACTGACAAGCTTGTGGGCTGATGTCCCTGGCAAAGCCAGTAGCCCTGGGTGTGTGGGAGAAAACAGCACATATCAAAGCTCTGATTTGTCCATGATAAAGGCAGCTTCAGTCCGGAAGCTGAGGAGCAGTGTGAGCAGGGAGCTGAGCCCACCTTATCTGATGCTCTCAGTGAGGTTCATTGCCATGGCTCCATACTGATCTCACATGTCTACACAGCCTTAGGGGCATGGCAAGCCCTGGATGCTGACATCTCAAGTATCTTTGATGCTGATAGCTCTCGACCTTTGAACTCCATCATCTCTGCCTCCTTTCCATTTGCAGCATTCCCTTTTATCATCTCCTTCGTGCCTTCAGCCAGGTGTGCATTTATGCAAGGAAAGACAGCCGCGTGCTGTCACACAGCAGACTGTGCACCCTGTTCCCACGCATGGGATCGGTGGTTTAGGAGACCTGTATGCTCCCCTTGTCAGCACAAAGCAGATCCTCAGGGTCCCGCAGCCCTTCTCACATTGCCTCACTCCCACAGTGCTGAGGAGCTCAGCATCAGTGACCCACAGTGCTGCAAGCACAGGGGAGGGAATAGTTACATAGAGAAGCTTAAGGACATGTTGTTCCAATACACTGGGACTGAACACACTAATCAAGGGAATGTTGAGTGCTAATTAAACCAGGAACTATGCAAATGCTTATAATGTAAGCTCCCACTTCCTCCCTTCTAACTGAGCAGCCTGGAAATTTGCAGAGAAAAAAAAAAAAAAAAAAGGATCCTAGAATGCTTAAATCACACTCACAAGTGCATGGTGGGTATACCATTGGACTCTCATATACATGGGTATACATTGGACGTCAGTTAGGTCAGGAAAACCTGTGCCTGGAGTGAGAAATGCTGTTCTTAGGCCTATGCAATAGGGATGGGCTCGGAAATGTGTCTGTTTTCTTCTCAGGCTTTAGGACACTCCGCTCTATTACCTCTAAAGGTCTTTTCAGGCTACACAGCTATGGAGAGGGAACTTTAGGTACTGTGATACAGAAAGGCAGCCTGACCTCGGGAAATAAATGAAGGAGTGAAGGAGTGAAGAGGAAAACCCACATCTGGTACTCCAAACCCAAAGCCCCAGAAGGAAGGAGAGCAGAGCTCTAGAGCTCCAGTGGCCCATGGAATGAACGCCAAATGCAGTCGGGTGGCTCATAGTCAGACATTTTTCCTGACTCTTTTTAATTCTCAATTTCATGACAAATTCATATGAGTTGTAGCCACTTGTAGCTTGGAAGCAAAGCAAGAAGAAGAATTACACAGGACAAGCTGGAGGTTCCCTGCTGCCTGCTGCCAGAGGCACGTGGCTGTGGCTGCCAGGAATGTCTCTGCTATAGACAGAGCCAGTGGGAGGAATTGCAATTTCCCATGGGCTCAGTTTGTAGAAAAGCCCTCCTTCCCCTTTTCCTTCCCAGCTTCTCCTCCAAAGACACTGTAGGCCTTGAAAATGATGAAGACAATGCAAAGTGTTGCTCAGTTATCCTGTATCCCATTGATATAACTCCAGCCCATGAGTACAGAGGGCACAGCCTCCTGTGTTCCATAGATTAACACAGTGTGCACTGCATTTGCTGGGAAGAAGATTAAGGAATTGAGGGAGATGGAGGAGCTTTTATTTAATCTAATGGTTGTTCTGTCCGATTTCCTGCAGGCTCTTTTGATTTTCAGTAAGCGGGCAATAGAGATGAGCTGCTTTTTTAAAGGCTTGTCAACACAACCCCTGATAAATAAAGATGAGCTGCAACAAGCAAGTATTCTCTGTGAAACAAAGCAGATGATACCCTAGGATCATTTGGCCAGAGGCACAGAGTAGGGAGGGTTTGACAGGGAAGAATTAACATGCAGAGCTGGAATCTAATATTTCCAACCATAATAAGCAACAGGAAGATGGTGAAGAGCTATAGGAAAACAATTTGAAATGCAAACCCAGAAAGGATGTGAGCACGCCAGGGTACGTCTGTTCGATGTCACTGAGTGATATGGTGCTGTTTGGTGGCTTCCTTCTCCCAAGCCAGGAGCTGTAGGGAACAAAGCAGCAGGATGTCAGGACAAAACACTGAATATAAACACTCATCTGTCCTAAGAGGGGCTGGGATTGGGCATTTCCCACTCCCTGAGATGTCTGTGTCCAGGATACCCTTCTCCCAGAACTGGTTTCTGCCCCCCTACAGCAGTGCAGCGTCCTCATGGATGCTGGCAGGCCATTGCCATAGAAGAGGGCAGATCACTTTACAAGCTCACTGGCCATGTGGAAGGGGTCTGAATGCTCCTCCATACTGGAGCAATATCCATGTGACATCTGCTGGAGAAGAAGTTACAACCAGACTTCACCCAGCTTTCCAAATCACACATACATTCCTGTAGGCAACATCTCAGTCTTATTACTCCTTCTGTGCCAGCCCTTTGCATGACATTCACCATGGCTGTGATCATCTTCTCTGTCTCTGGAAGATCTCTCTTGCTGGTCTCCTGTCTTTCCTATTAATGAGATCAGCATTCACTGACACATTCCATTGCCCTGTGACTCTCCATCACTAGCTGACTTAGGCCTCTTGCCCCATCCACGTGTGGGAGACTCCTCATTAAAGCACCATTAGTGGTGTGACTTGGATCTGTTTCTGTGCTGGCAGGGCTCCAACAAGGATTTCATATGACATGACAGGTTTCAGAACAAGGATCTGTCCCAGTCACTCCTATCTGTCCCATGTCTCCTGCCACTGCTCTGTATCCTTACTCCCATCAATGCTGAAGACCTGTACCTGCATTCTCCTGAGCATCTGCCCCTGCAGCATCAGCTCAGGGTGTTTGTACACTGACAGGCAGTCCATGATGCTTCCCAGCAGAACTTTTCTGAAGTGCTGAATAACTCTGTGGATTTTTTTTGGAGGGGCAAATAAACCATGCGACAGCACCTGGAAAAGTCTGGGGAATATTACAACTTCAGGATTCTGTTCTAGGGGCGAGAGGTAGGGACAGGGATGGCTGCAGGAAGCCCCAGGCTCCTCTGGGTCCTTCCAGGTCCATGTGTGTGGTGTGTGAGGGCCAACTCAGCCAACCCAGTCCGGTAAGAGAGCTCAGCAGATTTTGCCGCAGCTCTTGAAAATGTTCCTGTCCCTTCACTGTCCCTGTGGCATGGGGTGGGCTGGACATCACTGCTGCAGGCACTTCAGCCTGGCACTCAGTGCAAACTTGCATTCATCAGCAGCTTGATCAAGTAGGTTGAGGTGAATCGGGGTCATTGCGACATTGATGCTTCTCTCCTTCCTTCCATTCATTGTGCTCCAGTGAGCACTGACTTATGGCAGGGCAGAGGGGCAGATACCTGGCCCAGTAACAGCCTTTAATACGCAGCATGGGAGGATATAGGGAGATTGACAGCTAAGGCATTGTGATAAGGTAGGCAAATAAGGAGCATCTAGAGCCAGACAGGAGGGTAAATGGGCAGGGCAGGAAGAAAACAGAACTGCAAAGTGCATGTGCATGCAGACCAAAGTAGGTAATGGTAAGGCAGATAAATAGTCTCATGTGCTGAACACCTGACACACAAGAGTCTGATTATAACCCCAGCTTGTTACACATATCTGTTCATTCCCCACAGGGATTCAGTCTTCTTGTAGAAAGCGTGCTGAGGTGGGAACCCACAAGCCATGGTTTATCTGTGGATCCGATCAGTTTAGCATTCTGCATTCTACTTTGTGCAGTTCTACTGAGGCTGCTTTTAAACTTCTTCTAAGGGTCAAGGGAACAATTTTTGATTTATGAAATAATATTTCTTTCTGTTTCTAAAGTAAATATTTGGTGTCTGCTGAAGTTGACTCTAATTCATATCTGGCTGCAGGGTAAGTTCTGTAATAATGTCACTGCATTTGTGATAACAGACAATAGCTTTGTTATAAACTATGGGAATTCAAGTACCAACCAGCATTACAGCAAAGATCCTCAAAAGAGAAGGACAGGGAAAATGACTACTGTTTATTACAGCTGAACATTAGCAGCAGCTAGGTTAGGTCACCTAAAGACTTCTGTGCTTGATGCTTTCTAACTGCTCATAACTTTNGTCATCATTTTTTCTTTATGTTTCCTCCTAGCTGATTCAACCAATTTTTTATCAGAGAGAATCTGTTATGAAAAAACATAACTTTTCTGGCCATTCTGATAAAACGTGGTCGATTGGCACCACTGGCCAGCAGAGCACTGCTGTNCCAAAGCTCTGCAATTTTCTGCTTGTCATCATTTTTTCTTTATGTTTCCTCCTAGCTGATTCAACCAATTTTTTATCAGAGAGAATCTCTTATGAAAAAACATAACTTTTCTGGCCATTCTGATAAAACGTGGTCGATTGGCACCGCTGGCCAGCAGAGCACTGCTGGGCCCCACTGCTGAAAGGAATCACATACCTACTTCTTGGAGACCCTTCCATTTGCATCATCTCTCTCCTGAATCAAGACCACAGGGCTGGTCATTTCTTCTCTGCTGCTCAAGGTGCACTCTGCAAAGCATCCACTTACCAAAGTGGGCACACAACTGCATGAAAGATGCTGGAGCAATGGGAAAACAGCGTGTTGGTGTTCTCTTCGGGAGCAGGATCTATATTGTCAAAGACTGCATTCTGAAAGCAAGCACTTATACACAGGAGAATAAATGTCCTAACAGAATCACGTCTGCTTCTAGATTAAGAAAATGTTCAGGATTACCTTGGGGGAGTCTATCACTTCCCTCATTGCTGACGGAGATGAATAGGTCTGACTTGGGTAGGCAAAGGAGTAAAGAGTAAGGGTGAGAGATGGAAGGGAAAGCTGCAATAGCAGAGTGCACTGTCACCTGGAGGTAGGATGTCAGGGTAAACATGGTCAGTGAGCTGAGTTTCTGCTGGGCTATCTGTTGGCTCTGATAATAGCTGAGTCCTTCACTTTTGATTTTCTCTATTTGATCGGTAAGAATGAACAAACCTTCAGTCTGAGCAGTTTGTTCATATATCCTATACCCAGCTCTCACATAGCAGTTCAGATGGACAGGCTTAGGGAGCAATAGGGGTTAATAGACACAAATGACACCTGTCCCAGAGTCAACTTTCTTTATAATTGCTGGTATGATGCCTGATTTTGGATTTAGGAGTAAAACAACGTTGACAGCACACCCATGTTTAAGTTGTTAATCAGTGGTTACACCAATTCAAGGACATCTCAGCTTCTTGCACTGCCCTGCTGGTGAGGAGCTGGGGATGCACAAGGAGCTGGGGAGGGGAGGTGGAAACAGGACAGCGGGTACAAACTGGCCAAAGGGATATTGCATACCATGTGGTGCCATGTTGGGCAGTAAATCTGGGGGCAATTGACCAGGGGGATCTGCTGTTGCTGTGCAGCATCCGTTGTTTGGTCTCCATAAACATTCAGCAAGTGTCAATGAATGTCAGTGAATTTTTTCTAAATGGAGGAATTCAGTTCCACACCTTTGCTTCATACACACTTCTGTGTTGGATACCATTGTGTCAGAGTGCCCCTCTGCTGCCATCTGTCACAGGACAATAAAACATAATGGCATATTGGTGGAAAGGCTTAACCTCTACTGCCACACCACCGACATCTGCCTCTGATGCCCCGGGCCAACACCATTAAAGAGGAGGCATTACTTTTGGAGCAGCCATCATATGTATAGTATTGTCATTATTGTCATTATCATTTTCCCTTCCTTTTCTCTCCTATTAAACTGTCTCAGCCCACAAGCTTTACCTTTTTCTCATTCTCCACTGTGGGGACAACTAAGCAAACTGCTGTGCGGTGCTGAGCTGCTGCTGGGTGGAACTGCAATAGTCCTTGTGATGCCCAGTGTGGGGTGCAAAGGGCTGAGATCTGACCAGAGAGTGTTAAAACAAAATCTGTCATGAGCACTGCATTAGTTTAATACTGCTGGCCAGAATGGTGATTTATTCATTCACTTACTTGTTTTCAAGGTTGTTTTTCCTAATCCCTCTCTTCTTTATCAGCTCTGGGAACTGGCCTACATTTGTTTATGGATTTTCCATCTGGCGTTTCCTGTATTACAATTGTACTTCTCTCTTTAATGCTGTCTTTCATCAGGTTGATGCCAAAGAACTTCAAGGGCATCATGTGATCACTGCCATGGCTGTTGCTGAGGCCAGAAGAACCTACTGTGAGCCCAACTGGAAATGCACCATTCTTCTGACTTTCTCAAGCCTTCATCTTATCTTTCATGTCTGGGCTCAGCCCAGAGGCATACGCTTTGTCTGTGTGAGTAAGTGCTGAATTGCATGGGCTATTTTTGAGGTATGGGCATCTGAGAGAGCATTCTGCTTTTCCACTTCTCAGAAACACGCTATAAAGCTTTTATGTTGCAGTTGCTGATGTATCAGGAGGATGTCCTGGGGCAGACACTTCCAGCTTGTAGTCACTCATCTTCAGGAAGAACTCGCATGATAATGTTTTGCCGTGTTGAAAGTGACAGACTTTGGCTAGTTTGAAAGATGTATGTGAATAGCTGGAAATGAAAGCAGACCCACACCGTATGAACATCTGATCAAAATGTTAATTGTGACTGAAGTAATTAGTGTATGCTGTCCCTGTCCGGTGATAAAGATCCCTGTACAATTCAAGGGGATCTCATCAATGCTCATCAATATCTAACGGACAGGAGTCAAGTGGGCTGCCATAGGGAACCTCCACTGGGGGGGTTGCACTGGGGGATCTCCAGAGGTCCTACTCGTTGCAGCAGCTCTCAGGACAGGGTTTACAGTTTTACTCGTTTCAATAGGCAGTGGTTTCTGTGGGAGCTATAGCATCAGTACTGAACGCCTTGAGACCACAACCAGCGTTCATATGGCACAGCTGGATTTGTGAATCGGCTTCAGCAAAGGGAGAGCTGGGCAGGATGAGGGGCTGGGTGCTTCCTCTGAAGAACATATTTTGTTTGGAGAATTAAAATGCAGGGTAAAGAGACCATATGAGCAAAGGAAATCCAAAGAGGAGAGCCTTTTGAAAATGTGGCTCTGGCTGGAGAGAATACAGGCGTCCATGCCCCTGGCCTGCACTTTGAGCAGCAGTTTGCGTTTCAGTTGAAGACCACTGCATGTAAGCTGGAAATGATGTAAAAGAAAAGGATTGTACATAGCAGCACATCCTTCTTCTGTGCTGAGCTACTTCACCCAACAGGACTGGACCTTTTAGCCTCTGCTTTTTGGTCTAGTATACAAATCTTCCCCTGCCAATGGCTATGGCTGTACACTGAGAGATGCCAGCAGGAGCAGGGATATTTGCCAGTGCTACTGATGCCTAAATTAAAAGGAATAGCAGGAGGCATTCATTCTGGAATTGCTTATTTTGTCAGATTGTTTTGCAATGACTGTACTATGCACATAGTTATTAATAGTCTAATGACATCTCCACCTTCTGCTTCTCTCTCTTTGCAATAGCGCATAATTGAATGCCAAAGCCTTAACTTTCCTAAGAGGTAATTGCATACTTGCACAGGACTTTGGCTGGATTTATGTTACACACAGTTCTCTCGCTCTGGAGGGTGACAGAATGTTTTTTTGTAAGCCAGGCTGTTGATAAATTGTCCCCCTACTGTCCCACACAACATCTGCACTTTATCTGAGCAGCTGCTGTAGGCTTAGCCACCACCTTCTGCATTTGATGGTCCCCAGGCATCTTCTCCCTAGTCCCGGTGCTCCTCCTACCTTGGACCTGAGAAACAGTGTCAGGAAGCAAAATGTGATGGAGGATGGGCACAGCAGCGCTCTGAGGATGATGAATCATGTCTGAGGACATGGAACCATGTACAGAAGTTTCGCTTTAGTTTCACTCGTAATGTTTCTTGCATGCAAACACTTCTGCAGCAGCGTCCCTTATATTGCTGCATGTGGGTTCAAGGAGGGTGGTCACAGTCAGAACTCACAGACGTGGTTTTCCTCATACAGGGAATTCTTCTATCCTATCTCTGTCAAATTCAGGTTGGTCGGAGGGGTAAGCTGTGGTTGGCCAATGATATCTGGGGCTAGTCATACATCCTGCATGCCACTGTGCCTCTTGGAGAAGTGAGTGGAGAGGGACATCCTATTCTGTGAAAGAAGTAGTAAAAAGGGAGGTCAGTGGTAAAATGCTGCGTTCCGCTGAATTAACCAGCTAAGAGTCTGTCATGCTTTGTTGTTTTAATCCCCGGGCCTTGTGTCATTGCTTGTATCTCATCCCACGCACTGTGGCAGATGTTGCATCTCAGTGAAGCTGGTGGGTGCCCCTTGGCTCTTCCTCCTCATTGCACACAAGGGCGTACTCAGAGCAGGACAGGACTGCATGCGTATCCCTACTGATCTCTGCACAGTTTATTTCCTTGGAAACTGGAGGAAATCTTGACTTTGAAAGAAGCAGAAAAAACATGGATAGAGCATTCCCAGGATCCCAATTAAATGCACTGTGGACAGTGGAAACAAGAGCAGCCTCTAATCCAGTGCCCACTGTCTGCACTGCCATGGTGCAAAGGCTGGCCAAGCGCTGTCTGGTATTGCTCAGGCAGACAACTGTGGGCAACCAAACAATCACAGGGGAGCAGAAGAACAAGGCAGGGATATGGCACTGCTTCCACTGACTTTGATAAGGTCTTTCCCAGCACGTAAATGCTTTTCAGCAAGCAATTCATCTTCTTTCCTTATGGCTTAATGCAGGGCATGGGGGTCTCTGCTTCTTTACTCACCAGAAAATAATAGCTTGGTTCTTTTATCCGTGTGTTCAACTCGGCCTCATATGCCCAGGTCTGCCTGATGTTGAAACAGTCAAAGGCTAAGATTGCATTTACTTTTTCTGGCAAGACCTGGCCGGATAATTAACTGGGCATCTTATGGGTTTGGAAGGAACCGACAGGTTTCTTCTGCATGGAAATTATGTCCCCTTGAAAATATAACCCACTGAAAACAGCATGTTAAGTCTTCATTTCTTGCGTCGGAGCAGTGATGCTAGATTAAACCTGGAGAACTGTATTTATTGCTCATTGTCTGTCATGTACTTTCATCACATTGTGATAAACGTTGGATCTAGACTGGGAACAATACTTTCTGTCCACTCAAAATTCCTAAAAACTGATTATCAGCTTTCAAAGATGGCAAAAAATAACCAAATAGCAAATCCCAGTTTTGCTGCCTTCTTGAACTGTTGAATATGTTCCAAAGAACAGAAATGATTTGTAAACCATGGAGTCTCTAGACAGAGTGTGTTGGTGGTTAGCAGGGAGAGGTCCTCAGCCATCACACACCGTGTCAGGTTCAGTGCCAATGTTCTCTGCACAAAGGTGTCCCCCGGGTTAGAAATGAGAGCAGAAATGAGAGCAGTTTCCTTTGCATTTACACCAGGGCAGTGCACTGACTTCGAGGACTGTCTTTGAGTTTACACTGTAGATCAGGGTCTTCCTCTATGCTGGAAGACTTTCCGTGGGGCACTGACACACCTGGGGATATATAGGTCTGCATTTCCCTGCCGAGTCCTCACAGAACAGTGAGAAGTGGGTGAGCACACTGCAGTGCAGAACAGGCTACTTATTTTATTGCAGATCATGGGTGAACATACCCAGTTCTGCTTTCCTTTGGTAGCTGTGGGAGCAGTCTGAACCCAACAGACCCGTCATTAATGCAAGCCACATCTAAGACTTGGTGACCCCAGACTCTGACAACAATAAACACCCCCATGCTGGCAGGCAGAACAGGTTCTTCCCTGCCCTTCTCCCCACTGCAAGTTGTTGGAGCAGCCTGTACTTACACCCAGGGCTGGTCCCCCAGAGACTCCATCCCTTTCAAGCCACAGTGCTTGCAAGTTGTCTCTGTACATCCTTTTGATGTTGTTCCTTCAAACAACACAATGGCTGTGGCCAGAGGGCTGAGACTGACCTGGATCCATCCAGAGGAGAAACTGCTGAGTGAGCCCCAAATGGAAATGGTTCAAAACCTCCCCTTCCTCTTCGAGTTCAGCCTCCTCCATGCCGGAGGCTCTCACAGCACGGGCCTTTCCTGCTGCTCTTAGCCTTTCCTTTCTTCTTTTTCTCTTGGAAACAGCAGCCTTTTGCACTGCCTTGTTCTGTCTGAGGCACTTGTCTTGATCAGCGAAGTCAGAAATAACTCTGCTGAGGCTCCTGGGGACCCACCAGGCTCATGGAACTATTGAGAGTTCTCCTGGGCAGCACCCAGTTTTCTGATGGATGAGAAATACCCCTACTCCGTACACACCAGAACAGGCCTTTACATCACGTGGGTGAAGATGGTGGACAGATAGGAAAACCCAGTGGATGCTCCTGCTCTGCAGAAAGCAGTGGGATCCTTCACACGAGCACTTCCACAGCATGTTCAGAGCTGCGGTGTTGCTGCTGCTGCCTGTTCTTTGCTACAGGTTCCTGAATGGTTGAGGCTGGGTGTGAGAACTGAGAGATGGCCATGTCTAACCAGGTTTTCAGAGTCTCCCAGGATCGGTGCAACGTAAAGTATAACTAGGAAGAAGCAGACCCAGTGGAACATATAACAGAAAAAGTCAGAAATTATTCACCCCCAAAATATTGTGACACCAGAGAACTGTCAGCTACTGTTATACCGAAACAAAATCTTTGTGTTTTGCATCAACCCATCTTGCTTAAAATGCAACCAGGATGGATTGGCTGCAAACTGCTAAAAAAGCATCTACCTGGAGGCTGGAGAGAGAATAAAACAAACATTTCCCAGATTAGACATCAAAGTGTCACTGAAAAAAAGTGTGCTGGAAGTGGCCTCCTGCTGCTGCCTTGTGCCAGGACTTGGCCTGGCCATGGACCTGGGCTGCAGAGCAGGCAGCATCCCAGCACACCCAGTGCTCTCCAGGAGGCTGTGGGTACAATGGCCACTGCTGAGCCAGGAGCTGTTCTCTAAGGGCTGGGCAGGCGCAGGAAGCCTGCAGGCAGCTTCACTGAGAAGGGGGTTCCATTATTAGGACAAGTCCAGTGCCACCTCCACTGAATGTGTTTCCTCCATGTAATTCTGACTTCAGTGCAGTGGTTTAGCATGCCCACCCCTAACCCTGACCCTATAACCCTAATCCTAACCATAACCCTGAGCCCCTGGCCCTGGAAGAGGTAGAAGTAGAAGTCTGGTTGGAGCACTTCTCTTTGGTCATCCAAAAAGTTTCCAGAGCAGAGACTCCAGAGGACTTTGGAGAGCATTTGGGAAGCTCCAGCCTGGGAAGGAGGGTAGAGTGGAGACCTGGGTATACAGCAGTCAGACAGTGCTGCAGGTAGGACCCAGTTAAGCACTGCAACCAGGGAGAAGCAGAACAGGGTGATTTATCTTCCTCTTCCATTTGCAGATCCAATGTTCCTTCTACTCCCAGGGTCAGGCTACCCAGCCATGACTACAACTACATTTCAGCAGAGACCTAAGGAGACAAATTGCAGCAGTGACAGAGCAGCTGAGAGGCCAGCCTGAGGCACCATTCCCTGGGTAGCCATCTATGTGGGAACACGAAGGCAATGACTTCCAGCGCTGATTACAAGCTTTGAAAAGTGATCAGGCATCCTACCTGTCAGGACCACAGGCCCTGAACTTCCCAGTCTCATTGACCATAGCTCTCAATGAGTGGCAGCACTTACAGCAGCAAAGTTACAGTACAGCCAGTTTTGGCCTGAAAGCCACCAAACAGAAGCCAAGGCCAAAGGTTTTCACAGTCATACTGGGAATTCATGGCATTGTTTCGCAAGGACAAGTGAAGAAGACAGCCAGGATGCCATGGAAGCCAGACAATAGGCAGGTATCTGCTGCACGAGATCCTTGAAACGTCTGCATTCAATAATTCCATAGCACCAAGGTGAATCTTCCAATACAGCCAGTGTCCTGGTTCTCTTTATAAGTACACTGAGGTCAGAGTCATGTGTCTGTGTCTGGAGTGAGCTTTTGAAGCCCTGGGCAATCTGATCTAGCGCATGATCTAGCAGCTGGGAGATGGAACTTGATGATCCTTGAGGACCCTTCCGACCCAAACCATTCTATGATTCTATGAACGCCATTCACATTTAGTTGAGTTCTGCAAATCCATGGGCTGGGCAAGGTTCCTGGTGTGTGACAGCAGCAACAGTCCCAAGGTTGCATATGCTCTTTGCGTCGGCAGCATCTTTGCACTGAGATAAAGCTGTGGTCATGTAGGACACACTGCCTCAACAGAAGTCTTGTTTTTCTCCTCTCCACACCCAACAAGCTTCAAACTGTCCCTCCTGCTCCAAGAGCCAGAAATGTCTGCTTCCTGCCCATGGGGACTGCAGCGATGCTCAGGCAGCTCTTCCTTCCAGCAGCTGCAGGCTTTAAGGATCGTCCTAAAAACCACAGGGCTCGTGATAAAAGCTTTGCTTCAGATGGTATCGTGTACCAGCAAGAGCTCTGCTTCCAGGCCACTGTCACAGTGGCAGTAGGGGAGGGGGGGGGTGGATTATCGACAGCAAGTGCTGGCGTTCGCTTCCTTGGAGAAGGACATTATTGTAATGAGAAAATAAGAGATTTCAGCCCAGCTGAGCTCTCGGTCTGTATTACCTCAGGCAGAGAAGAATGTCTTTAATATCATCAGTAGAATATGAGTCATCAGGGTTCTTTGTGTCTTTTTTTCTTTTTCTTTTTTTCTTTTTTTTTTTTTTTTTTTGTGAGGAAAAAAAATCTGCTTTGTATTTTATCAGGAGGAGAGAAATAGGTTGAAAGGTAATTGGATCCTGTTGCTTCCTAAACAGCTAAATATTTACATATAGGCTGGGCTATTAATCATGGCCCCATATGGCAGGAAAGCTTGCCATAGCACTCTGGGGAAAAGTGCTGTGCGCAAGTGTATGTGTCTCACAAATGTCTCCCTGACAGCTTCACTTTCATCACAATCAGCTGTGACACCATAATTACAGATTTGGGTAGGTTTTCAGCCTCCAAGTGATGGATTGTTTGATATACACAATTTAGAAGATAGATGTTCCTATTTAAATTAACTACTTAGCAAGAGAACTGGCTACACAAAATGGAAGCAGTACGTGACCGTGCCAACATCCAGGAGAAGCCCCACGCCTGCATTCCAGCCCTCTCTCCTCCCAGGGCTTTGGGCAGGTGTGATGACAGACCCATAAGGGTTGTGTTCCACATTCAGCCTCTCTGCAGCTTGCTGATGACCACCGTATCTCTTCAGCTGAACACTCGACCCTGCTGCTCGTGGGCACTTCCAGATGATGGCTCACTGAAAACATTCGTCTTCAGTAACCAACAGAAGTGATCTTATCTGCTGCAGCTGTTACTGGCCATTGATCTATTGCTTCCAACCTGTAGCAGCACTGCTTTCTGCTGGTTGCAGCCTGAGCTGCCCTTGCCCCAGAGGCAGTAAATCCCAGGAAGGGACAGGGTGAATGCCATCTCATTCTGTTTGTTCTGTATTTACCAGCTGCCAGTTTTATAGAACAATTGCACTCAAGGTTTAGTTATCCCGTGTCAGTGCTGACCATTTTATAGAGCCTAGCAACTCATCTTTGCTCCTCCTGCTTTTTTTTCCCATGCTATTCTTTATTTATAGCTCTCTTTTGCTTAGGATATGGGGATCTAAAGGGAGATGGGACAAGCCAGGAATGGTCCTTGATTCAGGACGCTGGTGGGATGGATCTCCATCCCAGGTGGATGATGTTCAGCTCAGGATTGGCAGGCAGACGAATGGGGATGTTTGTGCACACACACTCTATGCATGTCAAGATTGCATGTTGGACCATGTTGACCAACGTGCCTGTGCTTGCTGGATGGAGATGTTGGGTTTGAACAGTTCAGTAGCTACAAATTAATAATGGTATTTTTTCAGAAATTAAGAAATGAGACTGATGTAAATGTCAGAAAGAGCTGCCGAGGAGATCCTCACTGCCCTCTGGTCAGCTGTCTGGAAGGCCTCAAAAGAGCTGCTTGAACAAAACCCACAGCTGATGGTACTTATATCTGCTGTGTGTCCTTCTGTCTCTGCAGCACCTTTCTACAGTGACGCATTTCCTGCAGAGTGCCACATGACAAGCCATGCTCTTCTCCAGAGGGCTGTCATCAATGGAACGAGCCATTAACCTCCTTCTTGTTCCCTCTTGCTCTCTTTGAGTCCTTTCTTATGCACTCTTCTTTCAGATCTGTGCATTTTGTGTTGCTTCCACACAGGGGTGTCCCTGAGGGAGGAAGGATGGAGAACATCCCATCGTTACAAAGCAGCTGTGGTTACTGCCCCTCCAGGAAACTCACGCAGCCCAAGCAGTGCCGCTATGACCATGGCAGGAGCCAAGCTGAGATCCAGCTTCCACCTTTCCAAGAACCCAGTGCAATCTCAATGAATGGAAAGGCTCCAGCAATTTGTGTTGCACTACATTTTAACCCAGTGCTTGGATTACTATCTTTGCAGACAGGGAAATGCTGACATGAAATAAAAGCTCTTTTACTTCAGCACGCTCTCTCCTGGATTAATTAAAGACGGACGCTTTCAGCATTTTCCATCAGCAAATCTCTTTCTTAAGTGTTTTAATTTTATTGATGAAGTGTAAAGGCTTGTGAAATTTACTTTGCCGGACGTTTCATACGAAATGAAATTAGCAGCTAGTATTTATATTCTGAGTGAGCCATTCGGAGAACCTTTCCCAAAGGGCAAACAGAAGGGTAAGAGGGAGGCATTAAACCTTTGCGTGTAATGCTTGCCTGGAAGTTGAATGGCAAATTTTAATTAAGCCGGATAGAGAGCAGAAATTACTGTCAGAAGCTAATGAAAACTTTTATTTTCTGTAGCAGAGTGGGCAGTGCAGCCAGCAGGTGTGGCTGGTGGTGGAAGTGCTCCTCTCTCTGACATGGCTGCTCTGCTGCAGCTGAGGGTGTAGGGGAGCACACCTCAGAAATAGTGTGGCCTGCAGGAACAAGGAAGTAATTATCTCCCTGTACTCAGCACTGGTGAGGCCGCACCTCGAGTACTGTGTCCAGTTGTGGGCCCCTCACTGTAAGAAAGACATGGAGGCCCTGCAGCGTGTCCAGAGGAGCGCAACAAAGCTGGTGAGGGGCCTGGAGCACAGGCCTTATGAGGAGAGGCTGAAGGAGCTGGGATTGTTCAGCCTGGAGAAGAGGAGGCTCAGGGGAGACCTTATTGCTCTCTGTAACTATCTGAAGGGAGGT
>PPHD01005382.1:0-26527 GCA_002909625.1 Bambusicola thoracicus | reverse complement strand
AGCAAATTCTTTTGCTATACAATTCCACTCTGTTCTAGGGTCTTAGCAAAATATTTACCTTCCTCCACTCTCTGCCACAGTTGATGCTTCTTCCATACTTCATAGCTATTCCCAGTTTGCCTACATGTTTTCGTGAGACATTTCAACATGAGGCAGACTATCAGACCCATGAAAATCAGAGCCAGGAGGATCACGAACAGCTGTTTGATCCAGGCTAGCTTTGGCAACCAGGAAGTTAGTTTCTCCCATAGCTTGGAGAATGCACTGCCCCAGGATGTGTCATCTCAGGTGACCAAATGTAGGGTTTTCACATGATCCCAAATTCTTTAGATATTAGTTTCCACTTTCTTGTGCTCATCAATATAGATGCAACAACTGGTATCGATTAGGGTGCGAGCCCCCCACCCCATTATGAACAGTTAATATATCTAATGTAACCCTATTTTGGAGGACTACTTCCTTTAATTAACTTACCTAAGCCAGCAAGTGCTTCAGCCATTGCATTTACTATTATTTCCATTTCTACTGAAATATTTACAATAGCTCTCTCTAGCTGGGCTACCCCCAGAGTAGTGATCAAAGCCCTTATAAAACTATGATATCCAGTATTATATCTTACCAAAGGGTTATCAACCCCTGAGGCGCTTTAAAAATCCCATCTTGTGGAGCCAGACATCCTCCCATGCCATGACCTTTCCAATGATCAGGAAAAGACTTTCTGTCCCTACCATCTCCACATAGCCACCAGTATGCTGGTCCCAATTTGCACCGACTACGAAGCTATGGCACCTATGCAATTGGGATCTTCACCTTCAAAAAGAGAACTGAAAAAGTTCCTTGATCAGAAGATACTGTTGCAGGAACCCTAAACCTTGGAATTACTTCGTGCAGCAACACCTTGGTTATTTCTTTGGCTTTGTTGGTCCTGCAAGGAAATGCTTCTGGCCACCCTGAAAAGGCATCGGTTAGTACTAGCATGTAATGAAACCCTCCTTTTCTTGGAATTTACAAAAATCAATTTGCCACTGTTGCCCTGGAAGGTTCCCTTTCCCAACAGGCTCCATTTGTACCCCGTTTCTGCTACCAGAATCATACAATTACTTTGTTTAAATATTTACGAGTGTCTGTTTCCCCAGTATGTTTATTATGTTCCCTTAGAATCACTAAAGGGTACAACAATGAGTCTATCTGGGTATGCACACATCTGTCAGCTTGCTCCCTTCCCTTCTAAATCATTAATTAGATTCCTATCCCCTCTAGAATACTTTACAGGTTCTGACTCAGGTTAAGAGATTTAAAGTTTACTGTCTGGAATTCAAGCCAGTTCACCAGTTTCTTTCCCTTCAGCTGCCTGTTTTGCTACTTGATCCACCATCTTATTTCCAATCTTGTGTGCAGTATTACCTTTCTGATGTCCTCTACAATGTATAATAGCCACACTCTTTGGTAGATTTACATCATGCTGAATTTGTTTTCCATGCGTGTGAGCAAACCTTGCTCTTTCCAGATGGTACCGTGAGTGTGTACCACCCCAAATGCATATTTAGCATCTGTCCACATATTTAAGGCTCTTGTCAAGGCAATTATTTCAGCCTTCTGATTAGGAAGTCCCCACAGGTAATGGTTTTGTCCTTGTCTCACAAAATTGCTTCCATTGATGAACCCAAGAGCTGATTGGTTCTCAAAAATCATTGGGCTTTTCTCACAACCCTGGGTAAAACTGTCCAGGTTAACTCAGTCTTTTCTCTCTATATTGGGGTTTTCCTAATCAAAGGCAAAGGCTTTCTTTGGCAAAACCAAGCAGAAAAAGGCATCCTTCAAGTCCAGAGCAGTAAACCCTACCTACTCATTCCTCAGTTTGGTTAATAAAGTGTAAGGATTTGCCACCACTAGCTGTATATCCTCAACAATTCTATTAATTGACCTCAAATCTTGTACCAAATCATAGTTCTTGCTGCTGGATTTTCACTGGCAAGACTAGGGTGTCATATTTGGATTCACATTCAATTAATAATCCAAAGTCCAAAACGTTTTCTATTATTTCTTTTATCCTTCTACACTCTTGTATCCTCCAAGGGGCACTGCTTTACCCTGACTGGGCTGGCTCTTGCGTTTAACTTCTATTGAGGCTGCATTTTTGGCTCTGCCAGGCATCCCCGATGCCCACACTCCTGGGTATACCTGATTCAAGATTTCTGTAACTTCTGGGGGTACAACGTTTTTTCTTCCTAGTTTGTGCTAAAGCCAGACTTAAAATTTTCAATCAGTAGGTCCTCCCTAGCTGCAATTTAACCACTTTAACCCTAGAAGTGGGTCTACTAGGGTAAACTTACTAGGTTCTGTCATCCATGCGATCAGAGAGAGTTCCCTTCCCCCTCAGCTTGGGACAGCTTCTCCACCAGTGTCCCATTTCCCTGTTATTTGCACACTGCTTTCAGTCCAATGGAGGCAGAACCCTCCCTGGGTCCTTACAGGTCACTCATACCTCTTCACTAAGGGGATCTCTGGGTCCTAAGGCCCTGACATAGGGCAGCAACAGTAGCAGCTGCTATTGTTCTTCCCAGTTTCTTTCTTTCACTAATATCTCTGTTCCTCACTTGTTTTTTCCGTCACCTCTCTTCTCAGTCCTGACATCCCTGTTACATTGCTTTCCTCAACCTGTGCCTTTTCCAAATCTTTTTCCCCTTCTTTTCTTTTCCCCCCCACTTTCCAAACTTTCATAATTACAAATACTAGTAATATATTTCAGTTTCACCTTTACCTCCCTCCCATTTGCAAGTAACATGCTGCCTACAGCAGGAGTCTTCTGCTGCAGGGGTGTTCTCATGCCAGCACCTATCTGCCTTAGCTGGTGCAGATCACAAACTCTAATATCTCAAACTCACTGTTTTTCCTTAAATCTTTTGCCATTTTTTTCCCACAATTCCACTACTCACTTCCATATACCATTAAAACAGTTTGTCCCTCTCCCTTCAGGACCCACAAGTCAAGCAATACAGTTCTTCAACTTCTACAAGCATCCAGCTCTTGGTCTGTCAATTAGAATTACTCTATTATGATAACTGGTCCCATTACTTCATTTATATTCCTGGTTTCTTCCTCAATATTCCCTGCTCTTCTACTCCTCGTGTAGGACATCTCTTCATGACATGACTTACAGGTTCCCAGCCAATCTAAACCTACCTGGTTGGCTGATAGCTCTTGTCAGTTCCTACAGTGAGCAGGTAAAGGGAGGGAGTACTTCTGAAAAATCTTGGGGTGTGCCAATGAGGTCCCCTCCCTCCAGCCGGTCCCACAGCTGAACAGAATGCCTCCCCTGTGGCTCTCCAAAATTGATGTGTGGAAACAAACTCTATAACCCACATAAGGTTATAAAGCAGGTATGTTTACTACAGCAACAGGTGCAAGGGGGATTGCTCCTCCTACCTGCACACCAAACCACCTATCAGTCACCTATTCAATACACAAAATCATACATGTGCATAGGATTACACAAAA
Source organism: Bambusicola thoracicus (assembly GCA_002909625.1). Lineage (NCBI taxonomy): Eukaryota > Metazoa > Chordata > Aves > Galliformes > Phasianidae > Bambusicola > Bambusicola thoracicus. The sequence goes on along the minus strand of PPHD01005382.1, from coordinate 23,029 downwards.
GGTGGGTTGGGCTTGCTTAAACAGTCCAGAGAACTCATCATAATATTTCAATTAGTTGAGGAAATCATTATACTACGTCCCACCTCTGTGCACATGCGTGCTGCTCTCTGGTTGTCCTGGGCAGAGGTCTTCTCCAAGTCTTCCTCATGAAGGTTTCCTGGTGTCCTTCTCACCTTTGGCTCTCTCGGTGGTTTTTGAGACCACAGTACTGGTCCAGACTGGTTTACATCCTGGCTCTTACTACAAGGTTCCCGTTGTCTCTGCATAAGTGCTGTGATCTTGCAGGTATCAGACCAATGGTTTGCATAAACTGTTTTGCTTTATGTCTACGTGTCAACATGGTTATTGAGCATAGTGGTGACTGGGTTGACAGTTGGACTCGGTGATCTGAGAGGTCTTTTCCAACCTTCATGATTCTGTAAGGCCAAAGGGTACCTCACCGAGGCGGATGTTATCACATTCCCTGCCCCACTTGGTCCATGCAGGACAGCAAAGATGGCAGGCTTGGGCTCCTAATTATAGCTCTTCCTCACCTTCTCACTTCTCTGAGGTTTAATTAGCAGGAATTTGGCTTAGTTTATCAGCACTTTGGTCATTTATTTCTTTCCTCACATCCTCACTGCTGCCCAGAGCTGTGGTGCCCCATCCATGGAGGTTCCCCAGGCCTGGGCGGTCCGAGCCCATGGCAGGGGGCTCCAACCCAACCATTCTCTGGTTCTATGAGTCCCTCTGCTTTGCTGATGGTTTTGTTCGTTTGTGGTATGCTTCAGGTTTATAGATATGCCGCCTTCGTATCATTAAACCACAACACCTTCAGAAACTCACGTTAATAATGACGCGCTAGCACAGGACGAGCCGCTGGGCGGTGCCAATTGCGGCCGCTCCGCCCGCCGGGCCCTGCGTTAGCTCCCGAGCTGTGGGGGTGCTATGGCGGCGGTGCGGGACGTGGAGATCGATCCTGACGGCACGTTCAAGTACATCCTGGTGCGGCTGCAGCGGTCTGGCGGCGGGGAGCAGCGTGACATCGTGCGGGGCACCAAGGCGGCCGAGTTCCACAGTGCGTGCCGGGCGGGAGTGGGGCCCTGAGGCGAGAAGCGCCGTGCGTCCCGGCTCCTCTCTCACCCGCCATTTCCAAGCCCCACAAAGGGCGTTTAGCCGGCTGCGCTCGCCGAACGGCCTTAATCGCAGCTCGTGCCCGTCTCACAAGAGAAACCACCCTTCGCCTTGCAGGGAAAATTAGTTACAAATAGCCGTCAGTTCTAGTTATAGAGTTCTGATGGCTCTGTTCTCCTTGTGCAGATCACATCTTTGAGAAAGTGAACCCTGAGATGGAGAAGCTGGGATACGAGTGCAAGTGCCTTGGAGGAGGGAAAATTGATCATAATAGCAAAGAGAAGAAAATTAGGGTGTTTGGGCTGTCTACAGTAAGTGCCTCTTGTATTCCTTTCCATCTGTGTTGTTCCGGGGCTTTTGTTTTATAATAAATACGTGTGTGGTAACAAATCAGAGTGTAAATGTTTCCTGGGAAGGTTGCCGGGCTCCCTTGTGGGAAAACACTGCTTTAAAGGGCGGGAGACCAAAGCAACAGGAGCAAATAACGTGGAAGGATAGCTATGAGCAAGGCTAAAAGTGGGAATTAGCGTTTCCTTGCTCGCAGTCTCAGTGCCAGAGCAGGAATAGCCTCTTTATAGCTGCAGGGTCACGATCCAGCTGGAGTGTGATCTTTGTGGAAACGTTGGCTGGCAGTTGGAGTTGTGAGTAAGTAGTGTGTGTGTGTGTGAGAAGGGCACACCCAATGTAGGTGAGGTGAGGTTTTCAGTGGGTGAAGATACAGCTGTTTTGTGAGAACAGAACTGACTCTGAGTGTGGAAACCTGAGCGTTTCTGTTCTGTGCAAGTTACTGAGTCTTCTCAGAAAGAAACTTCAGTGGTCGTTTCTTGAATGTAGGGAACAAACACAGGGTCTGTTTCTTGTGTCGCTCTGTGATGAAGTATAGCTGCTTCTGTAGTAATGCTGTGAGCAAAGGTGCTTTCCTTTAATGTAGACAAGAACAAAATAGTCATCACTTTACATTAAAAAAATCCTCTTGATTTAATAGAACCATTTCAAATTTGCTACCCTTAACCTGATAAGTGATAGAGACTAGGCCTTGAATGTGTTGACTGTTATTAAACGTTACTGTTGCTTTTGTTCTAAGATGACAAGAAGGAATGGTTTTAAAAGAAGGAAGATACAGGTTAGATGTTAGGAATAAGTTCTTTATGCAAAGGGTGATGCGGTGCTGGGCCAGGCTGTCCAGTGAAGCTGTGGGTGCCCAAGGCCAGGTTGGATGGGGCCCTGGGCAGCCTGATCTGTGGGGGTAACCGGCCCATGGCAGGGCTTGGGACTGGGTGGGCTTTGTGGTCCCTTCCAACATAAGCCATTCCATGGTTCTCTGATTCCACCGTCTCTGTGTTTCTGGCTCTTCCATCCCAGCTGCTTGCTGTTTCTATGATTCTTTGACTCTTGCCACCTGGAATCATGTGGGAAAAAAACCACTACCTTAGGATTTGTGCTAGGGAGAGAAGACAGTGGATAATGCTTGCTCTACTCAAGTCTCTTGATTATGGTTGCCCATTTTAATTGCATTATTAGATGAGGCTTGGCACCTGTGTTACTAATTTACTACCAATTTAGTGTTAGAAGCAGCAGTCAACTCCTGAAAAACACTGCCTATGGAAAATGCTTTTTTATTCCTTTTGGTACCTTGAAACTTACAGATGAGCACGAGGTGAAAGCAGAGTTTTACTGCCAGGAGGGTGTCTGTTGAGTACAGACCTGGAGATTCGAAAGACTTCAGCTGTAGGTCAGAAGTTGGCATATAAATCATCTTGATGCTTTTCTTCACTTGGAGATTTGCTGTTAGACTCTAAAAGATTATCTTCTTTTTTTTTTAATGAAAACCAGAGAAACATTTCTTTTGAAGTAGATGCCATGCTGTTATTTGCAAAGCTGAATGGGGGTCCTCAAAGCAGTTACCAAAGCAAGAACGATCTGTAGAATTGTGATTTAAATTGAAAAGTATAAACCAGAAGTATTTTTTTATATAGCTCCATTATCTGGTATTTTGAAGAGTCTGATGCATTTTCTAATGCTTCAATTCTATTTGTGCAGCTTAAACGCTGGTTCACTTAAGCTGTTTCTTCTGAGATGGAGCAAGTGATGAATTACTGTGTGTTGTATGAATTGCTCAAGCAATCTTGAGCTTTTTTCAGTCTCCCGAATTAAATGTGTTTCAGAGGATGTTACTGGAAAAAGGCAGTAAGGTGGAAATAATGGGTTTTTATCAGTGGACTGAAGTCTTTGACAGGGGGCAAACTTATTTGTAGTTCTGAACTAAGAAATCAAGATTAGTAACTTCAGGCAGTCAAAACAATGGAAGTGCACCTGCTATCACAGCTCTTAAATTTCAGTGAAAGACTGAAACTGTGATCAATGATTTAAAGAGAGCTAAAAATGAGATAAGTCATCTGACACTGCTGTAGTTTGGAGTTGCAGCGGCTGAAGGTTATCTGTGTATGAAATTATGCCATTTCTACCTAAGGAGAGATGGCAAAAGAAGAGTGAATTCCTTCATGACTAGAATAGTACTCAGATGTTCACACATGGCTTCCTGTTCTGTTTTCCTTCAGCTGAGCTGCATCAGATGCTTGTATGCTCATACGTCGATGTGAGTCAGTATAGACTGTAGTTTTAAAAGAACATTCAGTACATAAGGAGCTGAGGGTTTGGGAGTGTTTTAAAGTAAGCTTTTTGTTAGAGAAATTATGGTGTATAAAATGCATCCTGTTACAGGAGATTGACTCATTTATTTTCTGCAAATTGGGTTGGGGGAAATTGGAGATGATAATAGAAAAATCAAGTGCTATACTGCAAGAGCAGCTCTTTTTAGAACGTGTGTTTATTTCTGATTTTTATTTGAACTACTTGCAGTACCAAAGTGTAACTGGATAACTTGTGTTGGCAACAATTGAATGGTCCCAGGGAGTTGCTTTCTGCACTTGTCTAATGAACCCTTGCTCTTCCTTGCAGGGCTATGGAAAAGCAGATCATTCGGTGACTGTAGAGATACTGAAAAAAGTGTACACGGATTATGAAATTACATGGTCGGATGACAAGAAATAAATTGGCTACTTATGAATGTGACAAGCAGTTCAAATCTGGATACTTTCTGTGAGTTGTGCTTCAATAAATAGAATTGAATGTATGTGTGTTATCGTGAACCTGGAGTACTGGACTCTGCTTTAATTTATAGTACAGTTAAGTAATCCCCAGGTATCTCTTAATTTGCAGATTGTTGCTTTGTGTGAATTCTTGACTTCAGAAAGTGGTTGTATGCCTGATACATAGTAACCAAGAATAGCATGCAAGTCACTCATCTGCAGCTTGAGGACTTCCCACTTCTATTTTCCTCTGGGCTTTTTTTCCCCTAACATTCAGTGAAATAACTGTAACGGATGCTATTTAGTTGGTGCCAGTACACAGAGCTGATTTTTTTTTTGGCGTTGTCATTTCCCAAAACCATCAGATGGTCTTCGGGAGGAAGTCATCAGTTAAGGGCAGCGCATGTTAAAATAAACAGGCTTTTAAATTTAATTTCCTGAAACACTCTATGGCAGACACTAATGTTTCTCTCTACAGTACTTACGAGAAAGACGTAATTTATACGGGATTCCTTATTGCAATGACTCTCAAAAACTAAGGGGATGGGGCAGGGTGAGAAAAGGGGAGACTTGAAATGAGCTGAAAATTGAGTTGCCAGTTGACCTCTTGGTTTCATAATAAAGAATTTGGGCTTGATACAATGGCTTATGTTATAAAAAAGGGGGTCTTGAGGGGCCTCTAAATTCTATTATTTTCTAATGTAATTTAACTTGGAAAAATGCTGTTTGCCCTAACTATTAAATACGATGTTTAAGTCTTAAAAGTAAGTGGAAGATTTTCTTATTCCAGATCATGAAAAGAGGCAGGAAACTGCTCACAAGGGCGGTGATGATTTTAGCAAGTAGAGAAAGTCTTACTGGTTTCCCTAATCTAGGAACAACATTTTTACTGATACTGAAACGGCAACGGAACAATGAGCTCACAAAATTAAGTGCTGAATTCTGCATCCTCTCGAGGTGTGTCTGCTGGCTTCTAAAAGCGGAACAGAACTCATCTGAAATTATGGGAATCTCAATGCTGATTTTGCCTGAGGAAAATATCCTATACTGATTCTCTTAGAATGCTAAAATGGGAACTTAATTACAATGTTGGGTTTCCTCTTTTGTAGGTGTGTGATCGTTGTGTGATTGTGGCTCAAGAACTCTTCACTTGAAAGTCCTAAGAGATCTGATTCTGTATTTGCATGAAAACTGAGCTTCTTGAGCAATCCATGAATAAAATGAGGATGCTGAACAAAGGAATATTATTAAACCTGAGGCAGGGTGAGTTTGATCAAGGAATATTTTCAAGGGAAGCATTATAACTGAAGATTTTAAGTGCCTTCTTTATTTGTCATAAATACATGAGATGCTTGTTCTTAACTATATTCATTGTTATAGGAAATCAAGATTTTTTTTTTTGTTACTTCAGATACCACTCTCTGAAACAGCATCTAGCAGGTGGTCAGTCAATATGTGGCAGCAATGATTTGTCTTCAGGCTGAGGTATCTAAAATAGCAAGTAGTAGCGGTGCTCCAACTTCCCGTTTTTGACTTAAGAACTGCTAACAGTGTTTCACTAACCTGTGCCAGAGCTAAATCTTTTTCTCCTCTGTCCACAGTCGGCATTTGTCTGTCATTGCCAGGTTTCGGTGCAGTCACAGCCGTAGCACAGCTGACTGCTTTTTTCCTCTCTGCTATCAGAGAGCACTTCAGTAGTGTGCTAAGTATCCATTTAAGTAGTCTACTTATTTTTGTTTCAGAAGCAATTCTAGTTAAGACTCTTCAATAAAGTATGGGAAATCCTCTATGGCTATCTTAATAGCAACGTGGTCAAAATAGGAACCTTCCAGTTGGCAGAAATGACAGGAACTTACTTTACGTAATACTGTGTGATTTAAATCACTGTTGTAGTAATTCCTTTTCCACCATCTCAGATTGTCTTTTCTGCCTCGAGTTTATGCAGTCTCCTTATACCCAGCTTACTGTAATGGCTGACTGTCTCTAAGTTCTTATTTCTGCAAGGGCACCCAAGGTATTACTGCTGCAGTAAAGTAGTGTACTCCTTACAAGGGGTAAGATTGCTGTACAGTACAGTAAGTAGACTCTTCTGAAAGTTTGCTACCCTGCCCAACTGCTTAGAAGACTGAAGAGTTATGATAACATTCAGCAGTGCCCCCAGCAGCCTGAGGGTACAGTAACGGAAGAAGGCAAGTTAGGAAAACAGGTCTTAGAAAAGAAAGTGGTACAGATGGTTAAGAGAATACAAGCGATAAATACAATGACATCCCCCTCTGGTGGCAGTACAGCAGAGCACACAATATGCAGCTGATCCTGAAATTCGTTGCTGCAGTTCCATCATAGCTGAGCTGGGAGCCTGGCCCTCAAGAACTGCTTGCACTATATTAGGGAGCTAAATGATCGCCCTCAGGCTGCGCTGGCACTGCCAAGGAATGTGAGAGGGAGACTGGGAACAGTGACTGGCTTTATTTTTAACCACATACAAGTAACAAAAATGGGCTGAAGAGGTGATACTTTATGCAGAACTATACTTTTCTATGCACAACCAGAATCAGAAGAGTCCTTCACTTCCAGTCAAGCATCAGAATTTGTCAAACAGTTCAATGGCTGGAAAAGAACAGCACTGACTCATCCATTTTGAATAACCCAGTAAAAAATTTAAAAATATATATGAGGATTAAAACATTTTGTCTTTATTAAGATCTGTTTGGAGCACCGCTGGAATGCATTTTAAGTGGAATCTTTAAAGGCTATTTCCAAAATAAAGCGCTTCAGCCCTTCCTCAACTTCTTTCACTGTGCTGCTCCTAAACACCTTCCTCTCCTCAAGGAACTTTTCAAAGAGGTAGGTACCCCCACCGACCCCAAAATAATGCACTTTGCTTGCCAAATACACACGGCCATTTTTAGCCAACAGCTGAGCCAGCGTATCGTGCAAAGCACCGTAATAGTCGGGGTTATAGATGGTCTCAGATGTGAGAATGAGGTCGTATTTTGAACAGGGCTTGCTGCTGCTCAGCAGGAGCTGGCAGACTTCAGACCACCCTCCAGAGAAAAACCTGCACTTGGTGAGCTTGTCAGGTAGGCACTCTGATTTCTTGCGCCTCTTGGAAGGAGGCTTAATGTTCTTTCCATCATCTTCGCTGTCAGCCTTATTGCCAGCATTTATACAGTTAGCCACCACGTTAGGCATGGTTATTTCCTCGATCACCGTGCTGTTGTAGTCCTGGAAGTGAACTTCTTCAGCATTTCCCCTTAAGGCAACTATTCCCAGCAGCCCAGCCCCACACCCAAGATCCAGCACCGTCTTGTTGGCAAACTGGATTTCAGCCTCAGAAAGGAAATCCATGAGATCGTAGGTGCACTCCCAGATCTTCAGTCCTCCCTCATAGACTCCCGGGATGAGATCAGAGTGAGAAGAAACGCTTTTAGACACGATATCTTCTTCGTGGGCGCCATCCTGGCACGTCAATTCCACGACAGACATATTCACGTAGTACAGCCCTGATGCTGTCTCCAGGACTTTATTTTCCAGTACCTTACTGACATCTGCAGGGATATGGTGCTCCTTGGCAGCTTTGATGCAGACTTTTGTCTCTGCCAGTCTCTTATCTTGGTGCTCACGTGTTGGAGAACACGGCTCTGTCTCACGGTGAGCGCTGGGCTCTTTGCTTCCATCTTCATCAGGAAAAAAATTAAATCGAAAATCCATCCTCAGGAATACCAGACTGGGAAGTCGCGGCCAGAAGTGCTCATCTAAAAGCAGCGCTGATGCATTGCTCCCGCTTCTCCCAGCGCCCGGGCCCTATACCCACCGCAGGCTGCAGGGCGCAATCCCCTTCCGCCTGGCACACGTGGTTGGGCCTCCGCTTCCATATGCGCATGCGCACCCGCTGGGAAAAAGGGGGCGTAGAATACGTACGCGGCGGCCCCGCGAGCGCAGAGGCTGCTGGGAGCGCGGCGCCGAGTTGAGTTTTCCCGCCACCGCTGAGGGGAGCGGAGCGCGTGCCATGTCCCAAACCGATCCCGAGCTGCTCCTGAGGGAGCTGGGCGGCTGGGACTGGGAACTGTGCCGCAGGGAGCTGCCCGCCGTCCTGCCCCGGCTCCTCATATCCTTCCTGAGGGACGGGAGGAGGGCGGGACTGCTGCCGGGGGCTGTGGGGGAGCCGGGGGGGCCCACACGGGGTACCCTGAGATGGCGGGGTTGGGCTGCCCTGCTGGGGTTCTGCACGGTCGAAGCAAGTAACCCTGTGGGTGAGTGAGGGGGTTCGCTGAAAGTAAGTGCTGAACTTCACCAAAATAAAGATAGCAGGCAAGAAATAGCGCTCCAGGAGCCGCACGCTTTTAGTAATTGCCTCTGTTCCTCCTCCCCCTAAGAAAATGAAAAAAATCACGCCAAACAAAGCACGCTCCCACACGGTACAGAAGTGTTGTGATTTGTGGGTGCTGAGCACCTGTGCTGGTTACGGAGCATCCCTTCAGTGGGTGGGGTGGGTGCAGCCCGCACGGGGCAGAAGCCACAGCTGCTTCTGCTGATGCCTTAATCCAACCTTACTGCAGATCCCGTGTTTCTTTAACGCTTTTACTCTATGTACCAAGAGTCTGAAGACTGGACTGAGCACATCCGTAAGTAGCAGACAAGTGGTTGTCTTTATGCTAAGGTTTGTTGTGTTGCATGTGCATTATAAGTTATGCATGAATTAATGAGTTCTGCTCTCACCTGTGACTTTTCTGTCATGGTCCCAAGCAATCCTTGGGTATTACAGGAATCACATGCAGGATAAGCTTTGTAAAACCTCATAAGCTGTGCATGTAAGGCTACTTTTTCCTTGCCTCTGTGATTTTTAGACTCCTGAAAGAAGGGGTGATGCTTTTTGTTCTGCGTTTGTGGTGTTGGCCGTTATCTCACAGGTGGCCAAACCCCATCAGTTACTCCTGTGATACCTGAGAGCAATCAAGAAGTACTGAGATGCAGCTGTTTAGGACTCTTGCTAACATTTGCTGCTCAGCTGTGTGTCAGTGTTAGCCAGCACATCAAACTATTGTGATTGTAACTATCTGAGATTAAGAATATGGAAATTTCCAGTTGCATTTAGGTGCCAGACTATGGGTAAACAACTGTACTTGGCCTTCAACCAAGCATGGTCCAGTGTGATGCTGTCACTGATGGTTTTGTGCACGTTGGAGCTATTATTGTTACTGTTCTTTTTGGCTAATGTAACATATATAGTAAGTGATATGTTACGTTTCTTCTCTCAGAATCAGATATTTGATCTGTTTCTGTTCCACACCGTTCTTTTTCCCCTCTGTTCAGTACCTCCGTACTTCTGATAATCACGTGGTTTTCAGTAACGTTTTAGAAATGTTTTGCTTTGCAGGTGTTTTGAGGATCCTGACTGAAATGTTTTTGCCTCATATCAGCCTTGGAGATTTGGAACAAACGTTTTTCTCTAAAGTATTGCCTAAGGTACGCCACCTTCAATTGAATGTGACGTTTTCCGTCAGTACACTACCGAAAACCTGCTTAGAATGCATTGGTTCTTCTTTTAAGGGCTCACCAGAGAATCAATACTTTGCATGCAAACTTGAAATAAATATTTAGCAGTTAAAAGTTTAACAGTGTTGCCGGATTGCTTCTGTGATTTTCCCCATTCTTTACAGTGGGGAGAAGATTGAACAGTGTCCTATTTTCTATATTTGGTAATAGAATATAGTAATAGCTTTTTTTTGTTTCTTCCCTTTTGAGAAGGTTGGGCTTTGTAGAAATTCCCCAAGGTGGGGCATTTCACTTGAGGCCAGCTCTTCTGATAAATAAGCTGGAGTACCCAACGCTCGTATAGCACAAGTAATTTTTGTCATGCTTTTGGGTAATGTTTTGAATAAACCTTTAGGCAATACTGACTTAACATATGTACTGTTATTTTGATGAAATGATATTTTGTGCTGTAGCTGTATTAAATTCTTTTGTGCATATATCCTAATGGTATTAAAGCGGTGCTGAAATGCCAGTTAAAGTTTCAGGCCTCATCTTGTATATTTTAGCAAGCCTATAAAAATGCCCAGTTGATTTCCATTTCCTTTCCTTCATGTCCTGTGGCAAATCTTAGGGATTACAAGAAAAATGGCTCGTAGCATGCATCTCCTGAACAAGGATTACTGTGCCATACCCTGGCAATGGTCTATAATTTGAGAAGAATAGATGGTTTTCACATCTTGGTATATCATTTTTTCATAATTTACATTCTAGAAAGCATCGTTTTCTCCCATGAGTTATCTTGGTAGCCTATGACCCCAGTCCAAGGAAGCATGCAGATACAGAAGGGTGTTACTATTTATTATGTGCATGTTTATGAATAAAATATTTAAGCTATGTGATTGTTTTTCTTTTTTTTTCTTTCCTAACAGACTCTACAGTTATATGATAAACTGATGTATGAACTCTCCAGTGAAGCCAAAGGATTAACTGGCCAGAATGCAGAGTTATGCAGTACTGTAAGGAATCTTTTACAGGCAAGTCTATTATGCTTATGTTTTACCTAAAAAATTAACTGGGGTAGGTTTTTGAGGTTTTTCTGCTACCTGCTAACTAGCTGGTAAAAATGTAATCCAAGCATCATTGCAATTGAAGTTCAATTAAAACTGTATGAATTATCTGAGTATGTTTAGCCTGTGATGGTAATCAGAATGGAAAGAAAACATCAAATTCTGCATGGTTGCTAATGCAAATGGTATGTGATTCTCCATATTTATAGACTAAATGGGGCAATTATTAATACAGCCAGTTAACAAAGAGCAAATGAGATTGGAAAAAGCATTGAATTTGTTGGTATTTTATAGACCTTCATTTGTCTTTAATCAACTATTTATGGATGCAAATAGTGGTGAACTTTGAAAGTCATAAAGCCTAGGAGCAATTCTGCCTAGAAAAGATGCTTCTGAAATCCTTGCAGGAGTTGAAAAGCATTAATTACGGTTGTTTCTTCTTGAATTAAGACTATAGTGCAACTCTTGGAAACTCTGACCAGTTGTGTACGGTACATCTGCACACTGCAAGAGTGTGTGCCCTTGGAGAGCATCCGCACCCTTCCATCCTCTGTTCTTTATGTAATAAAGAGCACATTCACACACTGCAAGGTAGGCCTGCATTAGAAGGAGGAAAATTGTCTTACTGATTGTTTTCTGGGAAATGATCCCTTTATAAGAAGATCCTGATTCAAAACAATATTGCTGTAGGATTTATTTCTGTTGCTATTAAATCATTTACAGCACGTACAAGTACAAAAGTTGTTTTTCATCTGTCTACCCAACCGGATTGTACGTGGTAGTGGCAGGCATAGGCCATGCTATTTCCAAATTTTGCATCAGTGTCAGCTGAACCTTGAACACTCTGCTTATGAATGTAGGCTCTACGCTTTTGATAGCTGCAGGAGTTTTCAGAGCTACAAATGGTGACGAAAACGGTGCTGCTTGCCTTATTTCTATGTGTGTTCCGAAGTGGATTGGAAGCTGAAATGAAGAGCCTCTTATTAGCTACAAGGGGTAACATGTATCAACTTCAGATATGCGCTTTTAGATGCAACAGTAATTCCCACTTACACAGTGAATATGAAACAAGGTTATTGTAAGGACACAACAGCTTTTGGTGAGCCATCATTTTCACTGTTCACTGTTTGTTTCTTACTGGAGCATTTACAGCCAGAATAGAACTCAGGTGCCATACCTTTCATTTAATAACTCTAATCCTGAAGTTTTGGGAAATATCTGGAATGCTTCTTCCTTAGTTCTACAGCTGTACTGTTTTGTTCAGAAGTACGATCTTAGGTTCATGAATCAAATGCTAACCCAAAGCCAACTGAACTCACTAGAGCCAGACAGACTTCAGTAACTGTTGATTAGGCTGTGCAGGTGAATAGCATTTTATATTTAGCAAGCAGGTGTTGGTATCAGAAGCTACAGATCTAGCTGAGTATTGGGTAAAAGCAGGTACATCTATGCTTCGTTCTTTTTGAAAGGTCAGTCTGTGATTCCTGAACTTTGTTTTTAACCTCTTCTTCCCCATTTCCTACAGGATAGCGAATCAGTGTACTGTGGGCATCTGCACTTGATTTCTGACCTCCTGCAAGCTGTGTTCAAGGAAACTTACTCTCTGCAGAAACAGCTGATGGAACTGTTTGATCAGATTTCTGTGGGGTCTGCATCTACTGCAGAAGATGATATCACGGATATGGTGTCAGGTATAAGTGGATCTAGAGGTTCTGTTAGTTTTGCTTAGTCTTTTTTTTCTTTTTTCTCTAAAAATTCAAACATTCTTTCTATAAGCATGCTTCTGAGCACATTCAGTTCCTGCAGTCCTGACCAGCCCTTCAGGAGGCAGCATTTTGCTGCTTGAAACCCTGTGTGTGAGATGGGGAATGCTGAATGTTTGCTTGAAAGGGGCATCCCTGAGCACTGAGCCATTCTCCTAATTCAGCGTCAATGTGGTGCTATTCTCTAGTGTTTGTGTTTGCTTTTGTTTTCCTAGCAGAGAAGCCTGTCTGTGAAATTATGACTCTGCTTTAACTCAGTTGTTGTTATTCTAATTTCCTTCTTAGTAATTCACACCGTGCTGGAGATCTGCTCTGTCATTTCCAATATGGACCATGCTCTTCATGCCAATACATGGAAGTTCATAATCAAGTATGTCTATAAACTCCTGGATTTTATTGCAATATGAGGGGACCGTAATTCAATACAACCATGGTTTCACTAGCTTTATGTTCAGAGTTTCAAATGAAATTGACATTAGAGAATTCAGTTTCTTTGAAAATTTAACTAGTAAGTAGAATTAAATGCACCGTCAGTGGAAACAGGAATCATGCATGAAGAAGTGATAGAAGCTTGATTTGAGCGTCTGAAATAGCTTTGTCTGAATAAATAGTCTTAAGAGGTCTGACGTGCAGTTTTGCAGATGTTTCTAACTTAAACTGTGCTATCCTGTACTTTCACCCTACCTGCCCTCTGTGCTTCTGTCATGGTTATGAAGAGGGCGATTTTCTCTCAGTTTGTTTCCCTTGTATGCGGATATTGCACAAATTAATGTGGTATAAATTGGCTCAAATAGAAGAATTAGTTGTTTGGATTTGTACTACCTTAGCGTGTGATCACTTGTGACAATTAAGCATCTGATTATATTCCTCTTCTAGGCAAAGCCTGAAGCACCATTCTCTGCTGCAGTGCCATCTGAAACACAGTGACATCCTCAGTGGTCTGTGCAAAGATACTTTGCTTTCTTTTCACTCCAGTTTACAACTAGCTGAGGAAATGAAGATGTCTGACATTCAGGTGAATTAAAAAGCTTACAAAGTTGCCACTGAGCTTCTGGAAGATAAATTCTCTGTGCTTGGGGTATTATTTTCTTAAATGCTCTTTTTAGCTCATGTGTGGTGGGCAGAATACCTTGTTCTTCTGAAACCATGTGAAAATCAGGCCCCTTGACTTCATTTGTATTGGGATGCAGAGGCACTGGAAACAAGTTTCCACCATTTTCTATGGGAGTTTTGTTTATTTCCTAAACTGATGATATTCCAAGGTCAACCAAAAGATAGCCTTTCAGTTCTGAATATTGATATGAAACTGTTGAGACATAATGAAGATTTCTAAAGTTTGTCTCCCATTGCTACTGAATTTGTAGACAGTCAAGTGTGAAATGGGTTTTGAGCACTGCTCGCACTTTAAACTTCCTCTGAATCCTATTAGTCTGTATTTGAAGCTTTAGAACTGCTCTTTTGGACAGGACGGCACTGACCTCAGGCTATTCCAGAAGACTGTCAAACTGTGCAGATTCTTTGCCAATTCCCTGGTATACTACACCAAGGTAGGTTTTATTTGGATTCTATGGTGGTGTCAGATTGAAGCCAGCATACTTTAACACGCAGCCCAGTCTAATGGTTTGGATGCGGTATTAATAGTAAGAAATGCCACCGTACTGATACCAGTTCTGACACTTAACTTCCTCCCCTCTTGGTTGCTATGCTTAAGTTCCCTCATTAGAGGAAAGGGTACTGTAAACCGACCCATTTTTAGAAGGTATGTGAGATAATTTTGCTCTCTAGGAGAAGCAGTGGTGGTGATGTGCTCTGCATCCGCTTTGTCCCATGGGGTAAAAGCAGGGGTTTGATTTTTAGCATTCTGACTGGATGAGACAGCCTTACAGTGCATGTCAGAGCATTTAACATTTTTGCAGCTCTCTGTGGCTGTTACAATTGTTCTTACTATTTTTATAAAAATAAGTCTAGAAATGTCATTATTTTCAGTGAATTATATATACGTGCATGGTAATTAAACAATAAGCTATTCCTGGGATGGCTTTGTACTTGTTTTGTGCTGTGGATTGTTAGAACTTGATCCGGTTTTGCATGCATAGTACTTCACACACTAATGCAGCAGAAGAGAAAGAAAACATGCTTAATTGTGTGTTCTGCAATTAAAGTACCTTCCAAAATTAATGACTTTTGCAGGAATTTCTTCCTTTCCTGTCTGATTTATGCTCGCAGTTGCATCAGCTGTTCCTTCAGATATACAGGTAAGTGAAATTCAGAACATGTAGGATTTTTTTCCCAGCTTTACTGTTGTGCTTTCTATCTCTTCAAAGCTCCCAACAGGACTTCAGTTCTCCCTGAAGCAAAAGCTTTTATTCATGTGATGCTTATAAGTATTTCCTTCCCTAATCTGCAAGCAGCTTATTGTTTTTCTTTCAAAAGCTTTGTTCTGTTTGTTGCATCGTCTGTATTTCTAATGTTACATGTTTTAAAGCTCACAGAATGTCAAGTTTTCTTTGCAGTGTTCAGTGCAGTGCTGAGTTTTGAGCTGAAAGCCTAAATCCAAAGTTGTAACTCTCAGTCTATAATAGATATTAAAAAATGAGGAGTCTTTTCTCTCATTTCCTTTACAGTAAGAGGGGGAGCACGAGTTGGCTTTTTGTAGTAGTTTTGACATACAGTGCCACTGAGAATGTTTGGTTCTTTTTCTTCTTTCCTCAGCAAATTTCCTCCCAGTCTTTATGCTCCAGCGATCTCAGAGGTGCATCAGGATGAGATATCACGGGTTTTTCTTGTGGCTCTAGATCCTCTCATCAGTCAGCTTCTTCCCTTTAGCCCTTTCATGGAGCAAGTGCTAAGGGACACTTCAGGTGTGTTTAAAACACAGCTACCACCAGTACAGCGCTATGCAACCATGTGTAAGGGGTCAGAGTTGGTATGATGACTTTCTGGACCACATTCTGTACTGGCTTGCTTGCATTATTTCTTTTGTTGTTACTGTGTTACAGTCAGCTGAATGCTAATTCAGATGAATTGCATAGGAGTTCACGTTGCTGTTGAATGCATGTTTTCCAAAGTGCTCACAATAACTTTGCAGTTAATTTAGTTAACAAATCCTATTAATTTTGCTGTTCTGCATGATTTCATTCCACGTTTGCCACTAAGTTTTAAAGCAGAATAACCATTTTATGCTGCGGTGTTGATGGAGGCAGACAGTTACTTTTCCTGATTTTTTTTCTGTGAAAATTAGTATGCCTTCAAAATGAAAGGTGGTTATCTTTCTGTCATTATCACCTTTAAAATGTCTGCACTGACCTGCGTGTTATCATTCTAGGATAGCTGTGCAACACTGTGAGAGTTACGATGTGAGCATCAGTTGCTCCTTCTCTCTGTGTAGGCCAGGCTTGCTTCTGTCCCACACGTATGTTGTGGTCTTGTGGTTATCACGACACACTCAGAAGAAAACTTTGGGCACTTCAGTGTTTGAAGCATCCATTGCTGTCGAGCAGATAGGAAGCACGAGGCATATCGATTGTAACTCTTTGCAGCAGTATTACAGTATTTTAGCTTTTAATGGATAAAGGATATTGCATTTATTTTCACTTCAAATGCGATTAAACATCCTGTTTTTCTCCTGAGTATGTCTATAAGAGACTTTGGATTGTTTTACTGAGAACTTTTTTGCATCACCAGTTCTTCACCTTCTGTCAATTGCTTAAAAGCTAGTTTAAGCATCATATATATTTACCAGGGTTACTAATAGCACATTTCAAAACAAATCCTCCAGGTCTTCCTGCTGAGCAGCAGCTGCCCCAGTGTCTCCTTCTGATTACCATCATGGACAAGCTGTCTTCTCAGCCTGAAGAAGTGCAGACTCTCTGGAACACAGGAAAACGGTACCAAAAATGTTTTCACTGTAATTCTTCACTAGAGAGATCGGTCTGTGCTGGTAATGGGGCTCAGTTGTTAAGGTTTTCCTCACAGATTTGTAAAATTTGACATCCTTATGCTGGGAAGAACAAGACCCGGTGTTCTGCTTCAGGGGTGAAGGATACAGATCAGTAATATGATGATCATGGTTGTCCTTTTCAGCCCAGGCCATCCTGTGATTCTATGAATATCTTTGTTATTTCAAGAAAGGAATGATACTTCAACTACGTTCAGGACAAAGAAAGAGATACGTTTATAATGTTGATGCTTTGCTAAGTTAAAATCTTGCATTTTTATGCCTGAATGCTCTAATAGTCTTTGTAAATAGCGTTTGTGAAAGAGGAAGGTAGTCAGAAATACAAGTCTAGCATATAAATAAAGCACTGAAGTTACTGCCCTAGTTTGTAGTTGAAGACAAAGCTTCTGTAGTAGAGATGGTATTTGCAGGATTTGGGTCTTGCCTGTCTGTAACACAACTGTTATCATTTTTCTTCCTTCCCCTCTTCCTCCTCACTCCCCGCCCCCAGCCTATCTTTTCTCTCAGCTCTTTTCCAGAGTTTCCAGCAATGTTCTGCCGAGCTTTCTCTCCCTGTTTGTTTGCCAGAAGTGATCGGTACAGGACAGCCACCAGTCCCCATCACCCTGTACCACTATGTCTGCGTCCATCTGTGTTCCTTCATTGCTTCCACACTCCCATCACAATTCCCTCATCTGGTAAGACTGATGTTGCTTATTATCTTTTCAGCTGTTGTGGTGCAAAGATAATATTTTAAAAATATTGAGTTCTGTCTAATGATGCGGCTGAAGAAATGATTGGGTATGAAGTGCTTTGACTTACTCTTCAAAATGCAGGTGTTTGGTTACACAGAAAATGTTACTTAGTAGTAGGCCGGCAATTTGTTTCTGCTTGAATTTAGATGAGTATTTTTTCCTCAGGAGTATGCTCTGCTGGATGCTGTGCTGGGTTCTAGTATGATCACATCCCTGCTAGCAATGGACTCATGGTGCTTCCTTGCTCGGTAAGAGGTTCTTATTACAAATCAAGAGGATTCCACAGATCCAGTTAGTTCTGCTGCATGGGAGAGACTTGCAAACTTATATCCCCTTTTCACATTTCAGGTATGGAACAGCTGAACTGTGCGCTCACCACTGTATGGTGGTTGCTCACTTGGTAAGAATACAGTGCTGTTTGGAATTCAACACCTGTTCTAATCCTGGTTCTAGTGCAAATTTCTAAATCACCAAAGACAGGATTTTTAATGGTTCTTACCCAAATCCAGAATGAAGATGACTTTAATTCCTCATATTGGACTAACAATTAGCAAAAGCAGTACTGTGAAAGTACGAAGTCATCTAGCTACTATTTCTGACATGTCCTGCATTGTTTTATGTAGTGTTACCATTGTGATCTCACATAGCAATTCTCAGAACATTCAGTACAGAATTCATTTGCTGAGTGGTGATTTTTTTTTTCTTAATTTAATTAGATTCATTTTCTATTATCCTAATCCAGATAAAGTCGTGGCCCAGTGAGTGTTATCAGGTCTCAGTCTTGGGTGTTCTGCTGAAGCGCATGATGTTCTTGATGGCTCCAGATCATCAGGCAAGTATAGCACCAGCATGTCTTTAATAAACAGCTTTGAATCAGAGCTTTGTGTTCAAAATATCTTCCTCCTGTCCTTCAGAAACATCAGGATGTTGAGCGCTCACTAGTGTAAATTTGTTAGTGGATCCTAATTTGTCCAGATGTGCTCTTCAAAGCAAGGCAGGCACGTACGCTTCTCTATAGCGGTACACTTCTCTAATAGTGACACACAATAGTGTGTCAATGCAGTCCTTTTTTGACTAAGTATGGAAAGAGCACATCTCCATGATTAACTGAAACTGTACTTCTGTCTTGAAAATGTGCACGGTTGTATGGGAACTGTTGAATCATGGCCTGAACCTCTGATTGACCACCTGAGGTGAGCGCTCAGTCAGCTGCAGGGGCACAGGTGAACACAGGCTCCAAGTGGAGCCTGGCTGCACCCCACAGAGACCCCATTTAAAGGCTGACTCCCCAGGAGGAAGGATCACTATCTGGAGATCCTCCCTCTGGGAATCTTTCGGCGAGCCCAGGACACAGGTACAATCTTTATTTCATTTCTACCTTGTAACAGCATAATCTTTCCAACCCAGTACCTGTTCGCCATACAGCCATACAATGGTACATAAAATCTAACTTGTAGTCCTCACTTGTATTCATTTAATAGAGATTATGATGTAGAATAATGCTGCAATACATAACCAATACCAAGAAAATCAACATAGTAAAAAGTGTTAAATTAATTTCAGTACTTGGGAATACATGTCTAACTTTTCTTTATGTATACTTGTGTAGACAGATTGCATCAGCTGCATGGGCTGTTCATCTGTTTGTTCACTGTGTTGCTTGTGAAAAGACAAGTAGACTCAAATTTTGTTGCCTGGTAGTCTTAGAGTCGGAAGAGTAACAGCATGCTTCTGCAGACTCTTAAGAGTCATCATGCCAAATGTTCAGACTGTTCCTAATACTTACGTGGATGTCAGCAGAACTGACTCATTATTAATAGAGACTGATTACTGCAAGCAAATCTATTGGTGTACTGCTCTTCAGGATTTCTCCAATGTAGTCTGTTGGCATGGTTTGGGGGTTGGTTTAGCAAGGTGATGCACGTTTATGATCCTTCATCTCTTTCTTCTGATAAACTGGGGCCATCGCTTCAATTAGCTGAGAGCGTAAATTGCTTAATGGCTAGATGTCCTATTTCTGGCAGGGAGGTGGCAGTTCTATAATTTGTTGTTGGGGTTTTTTGTTAGTTCTTATTATTTTATGAACGAATGAATTTTATCTTTTTATGTACAGGTGGAATTTGCTCACAAATTTCTCCCGGAAGAAGTGGAAAACTTGGCTGTGTGGCAGCACGTGTCCCTCAGAGCCCTGACCCCTGATCTTGGGAAGCGAGTGGTGCGGGAGCTCTGCACGGCAGCGCTGGCGCAGTGCAGGCGGTGGCTGAACAGCAGGCATGCTTGGGGAGAGCTAAAACCCGTGGTAAAGGAGATTTGGTTCTCTTTGTGAAAGGATATGAACTCTGCGTTACCCGACTATGAGGCAGCTGTGGCTATTGTCTCAGTTTTATTTTTCTATCTGCTGCACAGTTTTTTTTTCTATACCTAATTAGCAAATGCATAATCAAGTACTCTAATTTTAATGTTTTCTTACAGTATACAGTGCCTTAGGGGCCTTTACTCTGAGGGGGTGGTAGCAGAGATTTTGTTGTTTATTTGTTACTCTAGTTGCTGTTTGCTCTCTGGGTGAGCAGATGTGCTTTTCTTTACAATCTCCAGTTCATACTATGTTATAAAACTACTTCTAAAGTCTGGATGGTGTTACGTGGAATCAAATCTGAAAGATGCTCACTGGTCTCCCCAGCAAGAGCAGGGGAGTGGGAGAACTCAGGGATGTCACGAAGTGATGTTCCCAGGGATGTTCACACGAAGTGGATTAGCTGTATTGTACAGCTGTGGTACAGCACATTAGGCTTCTTGCCATCTTGTGTTGTTTTAGATACTTAATGTGAACCTGGGGTTTCTGTTTTACTTATGCAACCTTCTTTTCCTGCTAGAACGTTGCCTTTTCTGTCTTGCTGGTTGCCTGCAATTTTTCTGGTGATGCTTTGGAGGCAGAACTTCAGACATCTATTTTGGGAGTGCTCGGTCAGTTCTGGACTTTCCTTCAGGCTAAGCAGGTGAGAGGATTTACTGTTCGGACAGTGAAAGTATGATGTCTTTGTGGGAGGCTGCTGCTATTTCGGCAGGTCTGTTACTAAGCTGTTTTACTTGGGTTGGACCATTTCTGTAACGCACAATGTAACTGTACTGCCGCTCTGTTGTCGGGTTGTTTGTCTAATAGACAGCCTCATGCTCTAGGAAATGGAGTTTGAGTATTCCCAAATGTATGGCTCCTCCCTACTGCACCTGTCACTCAGTGTCAGACTGGCTCAACAAGAAGTCTGAAATACCTCATTCTGATTCATCTCAATTACATATTTGGCCTCTGTTAAATGTTTATTAGAAAGTGAACAAAACCCATGGTGTGATGTTGCTTAGCACAGGAAAGTCTACAGAGCTAATAATTTCCCTCTCATATTTGAGAACAGGGGGGTAAGGTGATCTCCCCCTTGTCACTACATACCTAATCATTCATGTCTGCAGCTGGAGTTAAACAAAAAAGGATTTGTCACAGTTATTACTCCAGATTAAAAAACAAACAAACAAACTGAAAGAGAGGAGTTGAGAAGAGTCAGCAACGTGCCCTTGAGAAAAAGAAGGCTGATAATAGCCTGGACTGCCTCCTGGGAGGAGTGTTGCTAGCAGGCTGACGGAGGTGATCCTTCCCCTCCTCTCAGCACTGGTGAGGCCACTCCTGAAGCTGCGCTTCCCAGTCCAAGAGAGGGATGGGACTTCTGGAGAGGGTCCAGTGAAGTGCCACAAAGGTGATCAAGGGACTAGAGTGCCTCTCCTGCAAGGACAGGCTTAGGGAGCTGGAACTGTTCAGCCTAGAGATGAAAAGTTTTGGGAAGATCTTATCAGTGTACACAAATATCAGAAGGGAGGGTGCAAAGAGCCACGCTCTTTTCTTTGCTTATATTGGTGAGTGGAGGAAGAAAAGGGGGTTTAAGAAAGGTCATTAATAAAAATCTGAGGAAAGGGTCTTGAAAAATACAACTACTTAGAAATACGTATTTGTATTTCTATTTTAATCTTCTCTGCTGCTGCTTATGATGTATTAAGTGTGTAGTTAGGCTAAGAATTTAAGAATGCTACTGCAAATTCTTTAGGTAGTTATTCCATAAACTAAAACACACTGATAATGCATTTGCTAATACCTTTGATTTGTTGAAGGTCTCAGATGAACCATGTCTCCAGCAAACGCTGTGCTTATTGCTTCATCTTCTGGAGTTTTTCATCCAAGCAATAGATGCTCAGCTAATTAGCCAGGTAAAGAAAACAACAAAAAATTATGAGCAATTTTCTTCATTAAAAGATTGCGTGTGATTTAATGACATCTCAAAGTTATCCCATGGCTTGGTCTTAATGCGTGGAGATTCCTAACTTATTTTTTCTTCCTTGATTGCTTTCCTAGTTTTTAAACCAAGTAAGTGTTACTTTGGTTAATACAGCTTTTGAGAGTGCCATCATTTTCTAAGATAACAGCTTTATCCCCGCTAGTTTTCCTCCAGCAATAGCACACCTTCTTTTGTTTTCAGTCCCACTTCATAGAATCAACATCCTCAGCTTCAGTGATTAGACAGAGCAGCATTCATCTGTTATTCTGTTTGCTGGGCTTTGTTTCCTGCAGGTATTTTCCCTGCTGTCCTCCCTTCTCCGGTTGGATCCCCCTGATCACATTCGTCTAGCAATGTTGGATTTTCTCTCTTCTGTGGGGAAGGTGTTTATACCACAAGAAGTACAGGTAATAATAATAGTGGTTTTACTTAGTCTTTAGACTTAGGGTGAAAAGATGTTCAACTACTTAAATATAAAAGACTGAGTTAAATACATATAGATGTGCCCTGACTTAATCATCTTGGAGATTTTTCATTGGCACTCTGAATGCATGTAAGATGCTTGGTTTATTTATTTGCTTGTTGCTTCTCACCGGTTAGAAAGGGCTGATGTCTGAGCCTGTAAGAAAGCATTTCTCCTCCCATACAGAAATTTGTTGCCAGACTGAGCAGTAGCGCTCTCGCATCTCACAAACCTGTGCCTTGAGCTCAGACCAATCCTTTAATAAACAAATTGATATAACTAACTCCTAGTAACTGATAGATATTTGGTCCTTTTCCAGAGGCAGGTTGTGCCCCAGCTGTCATGTTCGTTTGCTTCTCTGCTAGCTGACCAAACCTGGTTGATTCATCAGCGCGCGCTGGAGGCGTTCAGACACTTTGCAGAGGTAAGCACAGCAGAACTCTGGGTGTACATTGCTTTGGTCATACAGGGATTACTCCGTCTTAAACATTTGCTGCTCTTCACTGAAAATGCTGGATCTTAGTTACAAATGCTATTGCACATAAGTCAAACTCCTAATGCAGTTACCTGTCATTTCAAGAGCTAGAAGTGAATGGAATGTTGGCTGCTTAGATTGGTTGCAACAAGGAAGGTTGTTTAGAATACTCTGTCACCGGAGAATTCTTCTGAGATTGTCACAGAAACATTTTTCTTTGTCTGTTTCTTTGTTAATATGAAATGTACTGAAGATTTATTACCCATATTTCTGACAGGAAACAGTCCATGAAGATGTTGTTCCTCAGTGCCTTAATTCTGAAGAAATTAAGAATAAAGTTGTTAATTTTATGGCTAAGGTACGTTGTTGAATCAGTTTACTGCTTTCTTAGTTCATGTTGCACATATCCATGATTTATGAGCCTGGCTTCACTGCCACACATGTAGACAGTGATTTCATCACGCTGCGTTATTTCCTTCTTTCTTTTTTCTTGGATCAGCTTCTGTAAACTCACGCGTTCAGATGACCTCCCTAATTGTTCTGGTACTGATTAGAACCACTGCAGGCTGGTAATGA
>PPHD01005381.1:0-19083 GCA_002909625.1 Bambusicola thoracicus | reverse complement strand
AACTGGGGGGGGGGAGGGGAAAAAGGCATCGCAATTCTTAGCCATATAAGGGACTTGTTAGTTTCTTTATGTGGTTGGGAATTGTTTCTCCTTTTGGTCTTCAAAGGCTGTTGCTTTAAAGGGAAGGAACGGCTTCTTGCTTAGACAAAGGCTGCAGTGCTTATTTCTTCTTCCTTGCATCTCTGACCTTTTATTAGGAGACACGCATATAAATAAATTCAGCTTGTTGATATCGTGCGAATTGATGGATGCTCTTACAAAGGGAGAAGCATAATGGGAAATGCGGTCTTCTCTCATTTTAGAGTGATGAATTTGGTTGGGTGCCAGTTAGTAAGCACATGACCTTTTCCCTACATCTTTTGATTCATGGTGGGGGTGTCGGAGCTGTGTTAGTGATCTCTTGTTTCAGCTTTTAACCAACTCTGAAATATTAAAAATGAATTAGGTCACTTGGAGCTCAACTAATATGTCTGCAATTCAGGAGGGTGATTTCCTGTTAATGAAGCATAACACACCACTTAAAATACAAAATTCAGGTTTTTGTCAACACACAAACAGCAGGAACGTATCAGTTGTGAGTTAGAATATTTTATCTTGAAAATGCTATCTACTGAAGGCAAACCAAACAAGATGTTTTGCAAAGACGGTGTTATCGGCAGCATTTATTTTGTGTTCGTTCCAGAAAATTGTATCTGCCTTTAAGCCTAATTAGAGCTAAGTTTTTCAGTGTATTTACTTTAAGATCAAAACTGCCGACAAGACTGCTTTTAGTATCAGCTGAGATGTGTCTACACAGCTGTCAATGTTCTGCTTAGCTGATAGACTCAAACCAATAGCTTACCACGTGTAATTGAACTGTATAATATATACTTGTTCTGTGTGCAAATAACAATTCTGAAATTGTTCAGCAAAAAAAAGGAGACTGGCAATGAGATGAGCTGTAGGCAGTGCAGTGAGTAAGGTAAAGAACAAGGCTGGTAGCTCTTGCACAAGTCTCTGCCTGATTTTTGCATTCATGAAAACTTACCTTTAATGCCGCTCTACACCTGAAAGACATCAGAGGAAAGTCAGAAGCACTGCAGTCCTTCAGATGTTTGACAAAGCATTCAGGATGTCTTGGTAAGCTGAAAGCTTCACCTGGGCTCTATTAAGATGGTGTTTACTGCATTAAAGTACTGTTAAACAATCCTTTGTGAAAGCATGCTTAATGCAGACATAGTACTGTGGCCTTTAGCAAAGCAGCTGTGAGCCTGGGAGAGCATCCTCCTCGTGGAATTGTGTATTGGTGCTTTTGGGATCCCTATGAGGCTTTTCCCTCCTAAAGAACCATGGGTTGATCCAAACAACCCCAGTCAAAGTGCCTTTTCCATTGGCTGGAGACATAAGCTGGGCAAGAAACAGGCTTGGATGATGCATGAGGACCCCTGGGTGGCAGCAGCAGAGGTACCTGTTGGTCCCACTTGGCTGTTGCTGCCTTGCCAAGTAGATATGTGAGGCACTGTCTCATCTGAATTTGAGGCTGCTGCTGTAGCTCCCAACTCTGCAGATACCTAGGATAATGCTACAGGCAGCTGCCCCACCAGGACACACTTGTTATCTATATGATTTAGCAGCCTCACTGGCCAGTTCGCTTCTGCTTTATATCTCTGCCATTTTACAGAATCACTGTAATTGTATGGGGTTGCTCCTGTGCAACGTGTAATTTCCTGTAGTTTCAAAAGCTTTCAGCATAAGGTTGTCTAAACTTAATAGCATAAACATTAATTTAGTGTGTTGGATGGGTTATTGGGTGTTTTTAGCATGCAGTAAGTCTGGCAGTAATTGTGCTGGACAGAAGAAGTAAGTTTTGTTTCCTTTGCTTTCTATGCTCTTTTGCTTAAATAGTTCCCTGATGATGGACATGCTCAGCATGTAGCAGTTGCTTCATTTTTCAGAGAGTTGTATAAACATTAACTAATCTTTGCAACCCTTTCTGAGAGGTGCCTTGAACACCTTATTTGCTCACGTAATTGCTGCATTTGAATAAGGACCGCAGCCTCCAGGAGTCCGTACCAGATTACCGAGAGGTTTTAGGGTAGAGTTGTGTACCATTCACATCCCCTCCTTTCAGGCAGATGCTGGAGGAGACGAATGTTGTTGCTGCTTTAGGAGCAAATACCGTGCTTGAGTGGTGTAATAGCAGAGGCAAAGCTGGGAAAACAGAGGGAAAACATTTGCAGAAGTGACATGTTAATCCCTGGTTATCCAGAAGTGCCGAGTGCCCACAAGTCTGACAGATGGAGTGTTCAAAACACTCGAAATCAGACCCAATATTACTCCCAGATGGTGCATCCAGGATTGCAGAGTACTTCTGAAACACACTTACCTGAGGTGAGCAGCTGGGCTGGTCTGGATGGGGATAAGCACACTTCAGCCCTCGTGACCTCCTTGGCAGGAGAGCTTGGTCAGCCACAAAGGATGAGCTGTCTGGAGGAGCAGGTGACGGAGAAGTTTGTGGTGTGTGTCCAATGACACGAGGGCAGGTCAGGGCTGTTGCAGTGGTTCAATCTGGGCTTAGCTAAGATTCTTCCAGAAGACCTTAAAAGTGTAGTGGGCAGCTGGGAAAGGATGCCAAGGACTGCTATGTCCTCCTACCTATTAGAGGAAGACTTTCAAACAGTGCCCGCTCACAGCCCAAGCCTTGCTGTCCCATGCTGTGCCTCTTCACAGGCACTGATGAGAACGATACTGGGAGACAATTGTCATGAACATCATACAGGGACTGATCTGTGCTTGAATCTTTCAGGACAATTACTGCAATCTACAGCACCCTTTTAATCAACAAGTGAATGGCAAAGAAGTTATTTACTGATAGATGTTAGTTAAAGGGTAGTTGATAGATGCAGAGTCATCATAGCCTATTGGCTTTGGTATCCTCATGCCCATCTTTGTGGGACTTGCCAGGTCCTATTTTAGGCTTCCTGTTGTCATTATTTTTTTATTTCTTCTCTTTTTTTCCTCTCTCCTGTTTTGGCTTGTGACATTATCATATGTGCTTCCCTTACTGGTGTGTTGAAATTGGTTGCTTTCTGAAAAAAAAAAAAATATATGGCTTGTTTGACTTTTAAGGTATGTTGTGGATGGAAGAGAAATGGATGATATTCCTGATGCTGATAATTTCTTGTTTCCGAAGGGCTTTGTTTATAAATAATTATGTGAAAACACTATAAACAAGGGTGGATTATTGGTGTTTTTAAAGCAGAACAAGAAACTCTGCCAGTGGCCACAAAGACGTAGATTGTGATTTTATAATCTGTGTTGAGGGATGAAGTATGACTGCCATGCTCCAACAACAGCCTGTGAAATAAGCTGTATTTATGCTTCATCTCTCCTTTTCTTTAGCAAGGGAATAAATTATTAGTTGTTTTTTATTTATTTCTCAGTCTTTGGTGGGTGACTTTCTTTCTGTGCCAGTCAGCTATTCTGGAGTAGGCATACGGGACTTTTATTTGCTTCCTTCTCCTTCTTGTTCTCATTCACACTCAGAAGAAATTATCAGGTAAGTTTGTGCCTTCTTTTTAACTGGCTTTAGTGGTAAAGAGGCAATCTGATGCTTAGATGGCAAGGGAAGACCCAGAGGCCTAGACATCAGGTGTGAGCACCATAAGCATGAAATGAGTGGAAGAAAAGTCAGTGGTCATACTGCTCTTCTGTGATTTGTCCCTTTTTTTTTTTTTTTTTTTTTTTTTTTTTTTNAGCACCTGCTGCTGCCCGGCTGGGGGCACCGCGCCGGGGGCGAACGGGGAGCGCAGCCAGAGGGATCACGCTGCTGTTCGGTTGGGTTTTCTGTGGGGTTTTTTTTTTTTTTTTTTTTTTTTTTTTTTGCATTAGAAAATCTGCTTCTTCACCATTTTATTTCATTTTTTCCCTTTCTTTCTTCTCATCCTCTTAAGGTCTCTTCTGGTTCTCCTTTTCTGTCAGCCAGAGCTTATGTGCATGTCATGGTGCTTGTTCCACTGATGGAGCATCACATCTCTTTTATTTATTTATTTAGAAGAATAGGTATTCTGGTGGTGTTTCCTAAGCTGGTCTTACTCTTCCCTTTTTTTACTGTTTTTGATGTTGTTTTATTCTTTGCAGACTGCCTCTTACTGTGCAGTTCTGCTGTGCTGAGCTGCATACAAACGCAGGGTAAGAGCTAGTCTGTGCCTGCAAGAGTTGATGAGCGATACGAATAAGGTGGGCTCACAAAAGTGAGTAGGAGCAGAAGCAGAGAGAAGTGAAGTGCCTAATATGAGGCTGTGGTGCAGAGCAGGGCCGGGTGGTAGATGGTAACTAGCATCTAGTGTTTACCTGCATACTGTGTGCTGCTCTACCACCTTGGGAATGAGTCATCCAGCCCTCCCAGTTCATGCTCTATTTTTTCATTTCCTTTCCTAATACTTAGAGTTGTGATTGCACATGTTTACTTCAAAAGTGCCTTTATGCTCCTTCCCTGGGCTTCCTCTGGGCTTTGATCCCTCTATTGCTGTTGTTTGGTGGGCAGCCTGCTCTGTTTTGCTGCCTGGCAGGTTTCAGGTTCTGGCAGCGCAGCGGGAGAAAGGCGGTGCGGTTCTCTGGAGGTCCTGCCAGCATTTCAAAAACAGCCCCGTCCGCTACTGCTGGCTGGCTTCATGGGGAATGAAATGGAGCTGGACAAAAGAGCAAAGTGGCCGAGGTCAGTGAGACAGCAAGCCTCTTCCCAGCAGGGAGAGCTCCAGAAATATATCCTGACGTGCAATGGCTGGGGGCTCACACTCGATCAGGCTCAGAGTGGGTGTTTTTGCTTCCCATTTCACCAGGGCTGCAGCATTGCAGGGAGCCACGTCTCACACAACTGCTCAGTGCTCTTAACAAGCAAATACTGTGTGGGGAAAAAGGATGCATGTGTCTTGCACTTCAGCAAGTTGGCTGCTGATAAATGTTAGGCTGAAATTTCAAAGGGGCAATGCTCTGTACAGTAGCTTGGGGCCTCAGAGTCAGAAGTGCTGGTCACCTGCAGCTTCTATTAACTTCAACTAGAACCGTATGTACTTTGCACTTTTGAAGACCAGGAGCTCCTCAGGGCTTAAAAGCTGGCTTTTTTTTTTTTTTTTAATAGCAGTTACAAGCTGACAGGGAAATCTTCTTTCACTTCTACTGTATTTTTCTTAGGGGAAAAAAGGGGGTTGGAAGACCAAGGGAAGAACTTTTTTTTTTTTAAACAGTACTGATATAATACATTTCAAAAGCGAATACCTCTGTTTCCTACAGGTTACACTTCATGCTGTTGGTAGCGTAACAGTAGCGACTTGATTATCTGTATTATTTGTCTTTTGCTACTCAGATTAGATAACAAGGATGAACATCATTTCTTCAATTACAGCTTTTTCACTTCTTAAACATCTGATAGTGTTTGGAGTGCAAGGGCTACCAGAAGATGGTCATTTGCTTAGACAAGAAAAAAGGTCATAGACACTTCTTTAGTAGGTGGAGGTTTGTTTTTTTTTTAATGAAACATGCATTGTGAAAAATCTCACTCCTTTGGTCTGGTACCAGCTCTCACAGTTTTATTAAGCAGCAGGGATTCAGTATTCCTAGAGGTGTATTAGTTTAAAAGGATCTAAATTTTTGGTATGTGTGTTTGTATGTGTACCCATTTTTATCTCTCTAGAGATATCTCTCTAGGCTGCGAGGAAAATCTTGAACATCTAACCCAGATACACCAAATGATTCAAAAGACAGCACACTCTGCATTTTATTTGTTTGTCTTCTAAAAAGCTTGTGAGATTTCAGTCAGCTTCACTGGGGCTCCCAGTGCCCACAGCATCTTAGATTGCCTAGTTGACTACAATGAAAGAAATGAGCAGAGTGTTGCCAAATGGGTGATGCCAACTAGCTTCATCTTCACATCATTTTGTTGGGACGCTGAAGAGAGAGCACCCTTCCAGCTCCTCTTCATTTCTCATGGACATGGGAGCTGCAATTTCCAGCTCTCCAAGGTTATTTCTAGACCTCCAGTCATGTCTGTAGTGCTGTCCATCTCCTCAGTGTGGAAAAGCTGATGTGGATGCTGGGGTGGGAAGTGTCTTCATAGCCAGAAAGGCAGGAGGGGTCTTGCCCTAGGTGGAAGACTTCAGAGAAGGCACCATGGAAAATGCAAATGGGCTTTTCCCAGGAGCCCAAAGGCCCCACAGCATCCCCTCATGCCCAGTGTCAGTGTAATTTTTGGCAGCTCTTCACCCAGCCACCTTCTTAACATGGCAGGTCTGACCTTCTCTTCTTACCTCTATACCTTTCTCTGGTTCCAAATAATATGAACATTTTCTTGAGGGAAAACAAAGGGAATCAGGTCTTCTGAACAAAGATCTGGGGAGTGTGTGTGCCAGTGCCTCTCCATTGTGTAGATCTTAGTCCTTGAATTTGTAGGCTGAGTTCTGGATTTGCTTTTCTTTTTTTTTTTTTTTTTCTTTTTTTTTTTTTCCACTAAGCTGATGATCTCATTCTTTTTTTTTATTACGCATGTATTTTGATATTCTGGGTTTGTTTCATATTGCTACTGTGTTCCACTGTATCTGTTGCTTACTCATACCGTAAACGGTGGGAATATGCAAAGTAGACATCTTTTCCTTTTGAGAGTAAAAGAAACAGTGCCTGATTTGCTTATAGTATTAATTGTTTTTTCATTGGTGGTGTCAGAAGCAATTTACTGGGGCAAACAGTGCTGGTGTTGGGAAGTTGCTAAATGGCAGGGTGCACTTTCTCTCTTTGGGCCCCACTTTGGAGCCCTTTTGCAGAAGGGTACCCTGTGAGGAACCCCTGAAATGTCAACACTGCATGCACAAGGAGGGATTATTTAGCAGGAGAGGACTGCCAGAATTTGGCCTTTAGGAAAGAAATCTCACTTTCTGAGTGTATTACAAACAACAGAGAGTTAAGAGATGAAAAACTGCCACTACATGGGAAAATAATACTGTTTCAATTTAAGCTTTGGTTTAGTAAGTTTTCGTGGAAAGAAACTTATTCCTGAGGGCATTTTATCTATTTTTCTCTCACTCTCTCAGGGTTTTATACTGCTGCCCATCACTGCAGTATCTGAATGCTTTCTGTATAAAGATTGATAGCAACTTTGAAGTCCCCCAAGAACTCTGCAGTCTGTAGCACATCTTTCTTTATGAGGTGAACAACTATTTTGGGCCCGACTTTTCTAATACAGTACTAGTTTTATTTAATTTGTCATTATAATTGTAAGATATAAATTTAAATTATGGTTTTGGGAGATATTATTAAACATTTTTCTTTCTTTTTATGATTTTCTCAAGGTAACAAGAAACACCATTGTTAAAGTTTGAATACATTATTGTTAAAATGTGTTTTTGTAAACGTCACATCAAGCAGAGAAGAGACAAGTTATCGTATATCTAATGTTCCAGACATTTTATTTTTTTGTTCAGTGTTATCTAGATTGTTTGAAATGTGTTCAAATTATATTTACATTTTTACAGGTGATGGATACCAGTTCTGTATCAGCTCATGAGAACTGTTAGATGCAGTATCTTATCTTATAAAAAGACTGAAGTAGATGTTTAAATCAGTGGATGGGAATAAATTCTTAAAACTATCAAGATTACAGTGAGGGGATTTACTAGCTGGTTTGGATATTCAGTTCTAAATCATTTCAGTATTAATCTTGTGTGGCTAATCTGTCTATCCAGCTATGTAATCTGCCTGTTCAAACAAGATACTTAGCTCTTCCCAAATAATTTCCAAGAGAAATAATAATAAGCATTGTTTTCTCTATCTTTCTTTTCAGTCTGTCAGAAAAATACCTTGACGAGTATATCCTTTACTTATACGTGTGGGTTTCTCTCTTGGGTGCGAACAGTACGAAATTTATGAAGAAACTCAAATTGTGGCATTGAGTCCTGTGGTTATTTCAGAAGATAATTGTTCTTGTAGTCCTTTCTTTGGTTTTGTTAGACTTTTGTAATCTGTTATGGTTGTGAGCTCCAGATGTTAGGGCAGCTCTTTTATACTGCCAGCATTTAGAGTGCCTCCCATGAGTTTCAGTGAACGTGGATGTTTCTGGTGATGTATGCTGGTGGTAGCCAGAGAGAGGTTAAGGTAAACCACTGAATATTAAGGCAAGGATTTGAACTAGACTGTGCATTTAGTGGGCGGTTTGTGGAGAAGGAGGAATACTGGTAGGTTTCTGCAGAAAGGAAGAGAGGAGGGAACATAATTTTCCAATAAGGAGGTTTTTGGTTTTTTAATTTTTTTTTTCCTCAATGGATTGCTAATAATTTTTTTAGAAGAGATGCCTGACTTCTTGAAGTCTCTTCTAATACTGCAAACCAATCTCCTTTCCTCAGGTGTGAAATCAGGTATATTTACAGCATCTCTACCAGATGTTTCCCAACCAATGGCTGTGTTACGATGGGAAAGGATGAACCCTTATCTTATGGAGAGATGTTGGCTGAAGAAGCCTCCACCTTCCTGTTAAAGAACTCCTGCTGCCTCCTCAAGTGTCTTATCCAGTGTGCTAATAACTTTGTAGTTGGGAAGGAAAGACAGTGTTTTCATATTCTTTTGTACTTCATGGAGCAGCTGTTATCCCTACCCCCATGAAGACACTTCATTCTGATCAGAACATATGGAGGTGAAGGAGCACAGTCAACTGAGCAGTGACACCTCCATCTGAAATGTCATTACTTACTCTTTTTTTACAATACACTTCTTTCTACAGCTGCTGTTTTAGCTTCACATAGCCTTCAAAGGCGTTAAATGTGTTATCGCATGTTCCTATCAGTTTTTACTCATGGATACAAGCAGTCAGGCTGCATTCTTGTTTCAGAAGGCAGCTGTGTAGCTGTATCTTACCTTTTACTATTCAGTGCCTGTTGGAATTGGTGGGAGCTACTGAGTGCGTGATATTTTTGGAAATCAGGCCATTGAAGTATATTTTGGTTATAAATAACCATGAGCTAATTAGGTTTTAAAACAATAACGATTCACAAATGAAGTGTATCTTTCTTGTCTCCCGCTAATAGAGATACTGGGTCAACTTGGATGAATTCCTCCCTGGCTTGGATGGCCTGCTGCGTCTCCATACCTTCCCTGCGCAAGTTTCTTTTTTGAGGACTGTGACTCAGCAGGGTTTTGAAGTGGATGAGTCACAGTCGGACTGGCTAAGTGACAGCTACTAAGTGGGTGGGTAAAGCAAGGACTTTATTCTGGGAAGGTGTAAATACAGACGGAGGCCAAGTCTAGAGGTGAAGGAGGCCAGGGGATGAAAGGCATTACCCGATAGGAAGTGCTCGTGGCTGGCTGTAGCAACACACTTCCTTTCAGCTATGTTTTATGGTGCCCTGGGCGGGCCATGCCTCTCCTGGAGAAGCAGATCTCCCAAATGAAGGGCAGCTAATCCCAGCAGATCACAGAGAAAAGTGGACTTCGCTGTGAGGCAGCTGTTTCTATCTAGGAGTTGGATTTCTGACTGAAAAAAGTCAAGCTGGTTTATCATTCAGCCTTTTAATTCAAGTAGGGTGAAACCTTGAGCAGCAGTCTGGTACGGATAAGGCAACATGAAGGCTCCTGTGCAGAATGGATTAATGTGCTGACCTCTGAAATCAGAAACAATGGTGGCATATCATACTGTCTGATGACTCTTCTTGTGAGAACATCTCATTTTAGGTAACCCCATTAACTGTTCGGTAGAAACCAGAGTGCTGTTCCAAAGCATCCCTTTGTTTCTGAAAGGTTCCCACAGCTCTGTAATCTGTAAGGGAATTTGAAATGAGGTCTTCCTTGAGGCGTGGGGATTTTTTACATAGTATTTTGTAGTTCAGTGGAAAAGCAGAAAATGTGACTGTGTGTCACCGCTACCAG
Source organism: Bambusicola thoracicus (assembly GCA_002909625.1). Classification (NCBI taxonomy): domain Eukaryota; kingdom Metazoa; phylum Chordata; class Aves; order Galliformes; family Phasianidae; genus Bambusicola; species Bambusicola thoracicus. The sequence continues at coordinate 9,198 of PPHD01005381.1, read as the reverse complement.
GGTTACTGCTGACCACATGTCTCAATATATTATCAGGTAGTGGCAAAATCAGAACTTCTGGGATATACCTAACACTCTTCTCTGTGATGGGGTGTGTGGTCAGAGTGGAATAGCTGTCAGTTGGAGACCTTTGATAGGGACTGAGGAGCAGTGGCTAACAATAAAGCTGCTTGCATCCCTGGCTTTCTTTCCCTTCCTCCTGATAAATTCAGATAGGCCAATGGAGAGAGTAAGCACTTTAAGTGGTAGTGTCCTGGAGTGTTCAGAATTGAAGAAGGAAGCTGTGGTCACCGGATTCCAGCTGTCCCGCTTCCTTTTCCAAATGTAAATGCTTTTATCGGGATAGCGTATATAAATATTTTTCAGTGCATACTCAACTCATTCTAAAACTATTTTTGTTACAATGTTTGTATTCTCTTGACATCTCAGCAATTTTGGATCTAGAAGACGTGAGACCCTGAACTGCGGGCTGAGAGGCAATCTTACATACCCTCTGTAAGAAACGCAGAGAGGGGGTTATCCGGTTATCCTGCCTAACAGAATAAGAAAGTAGGCAGTGGCTGAAAGCTGAAGCCAATGAAATTCAAATGGTGGCATGGTGAGTGTTTTGAGAAGTAATGGTAATTTACTGCTGGAACAGATTGCTGAGGGATGCAGCAGATCCCCCTATCATTTGAAGTCTTTAAATCAACATTGGGTGTCTTTTCTTATTCATTCTCAACTTGCTGCGTTCAATCTAGGGTTTACTGGGTGATATTCAGTGGCTTCTGTTAAGCAGAAGGTCAAACTGCATCATGATGTTCTGCCTGGCCTTAAAATGAAGGTCTGTGAGCTGCAGCTGCTTGTACTATGTGAGTAACACATTCAGTTGCTACTGGTAATGGAGAGCATGCAAAGCCAAATCTCAAATTGAGTCTTAAGTGGTGGGGAGAGTAGGTGTGTGTGCGTTTGTGAGAGAGAGAGACACCTGGCTTTATAGCTTTTGTGTTCCATCAGTTTACATTTCCTTAGAGTCATGCTCTCTTACCCACGCCATGCCTCTCTCTTGGCCCACTGCATCTCAAGGGTTACCAATGACATAAATCGCAGGCTGAAGTGGTAAAAGGAGGAAAGATTCAAGAGATTAACGAAGAGAACAATATGTTGGAAAGCGTGACTTTAAGTGCCCTCAACATTGGGTCCTTATAGCTTTTTCTGACTCTTCGGCACATAAATTGCATCAGTTTAGAGTCCCTCATACATCAATAGATTGGGTAGAATATGTTCTAAGGGAATCTGAGTGAGCATAAGTGGGTATAAATTACATTACCTTACAGATTGCTTCTGAATTTGGCCCAGATTCTTTCCTTTATTTTCATTATGTCAACTTCGCGCATTGGCATTATGGTCTTTTCAACAACTGGCCTGACAGCTAATGAATTCTTTCTACCAACAGTAAATCAACCAAGTCAGAAAATGCTCCTCAGTGTAAATATTTCTCTTTATGTTCAGAGCATTTCAAATCTCATTAAATTTAGAACAGGGTATTAGTAGAAATGTGTATAGAGAAGTACTGTTAAAAGTGGTAATTATTCATAAGCCACCTGGATTCTTCTTTGCTCCCCAGCTAACTGTTCTGAATTGAGAGGAGGGGGGCTAAACAGTGTTGTAATGCTGGAATATAAACTGCTCGAGTCCAAATGGCTTTAGGAAGTTCTTCAATTTATACTTGATTGTACTCCCCAAAATTCCTGCAACAGACGTGGTTAGAAGAAAACGTTAAGATATAAACCGGTAACAGTTTTGCTCTTGGAGGGCAGAGGCAAAGGAAATTTTAACTGTAGTTCATTAGGAAACAAAATAGAATTTTCCTTTTGGAAAATAGAAGAAAAAGATTATATTTGTATGTTAATTAAGTTACAGTAGAATTTGCTTAAGGAATAAATTACATACATGCTATGCAACGTATTTCATCTCTCTGCTCAGAGTATATGGCTAAAATATTAAATTCAACCCCACATTGCAATACTGATAAATATTTCTGTGTTACTTCATTATTATTATTATTATTTTCTGATGTTGGCACTTCGGTGTTTAAGAAGTTGTGGGGTAGGTAGAGTAAGCAATTCCTGGCTGGCTTCTAAAGTATGAACTCAAGAAGAAGTCACTATTTTGTCTTCCTTTTCTGATCTGAGATTGGTAAGAAGCCTATAGAATCTCTTGAAGGATGTTCAGAGTTGCAGCTGATGTCTTTTTTTAATATTCCCAGGTGGTGGGAGCTATATAAATGCAAACTACCCATATTATTTCCTATCATATAAGATTTTCTATCATGCTTCTCCTCCAGAATCCCTGTGTTCTCTTGAATGATGAAATTGCAAATGTTCCATAAATGCCAGTGTAATTTATTATCGTCTTTCATTCAGAGCATTACAAAATGATTTGCAGATGCAGGTGTTGCTAATGATTTTCAGCCACCCTTCTTAAAGACAGGAGAATATAATTGTCCCCGTTTCTACAACAAGGGTGAAACTTGTTACCTAAAATGAAAAGCCTGGTTGTAAAGGTGAGTCTGGGTTGCTGCTAGGTCTCCTTGTGGCTCATCTTACACTTTCTAATTTTTTTTTCTTCAGTTATTTTGCTTAGTGGAATCCATTGACTGAAAAGGAACTGGAAATTTGTTTTATGTGCAGAATAACGTTTTAGATGAAAAGGAGAGGGTAATGAAGAAAAAAGTGCTCTTGGCAGGCCTAAAAATGTATCTTGTAGTATTGGACATCATGGACATTGTGGCTCTTCATCATCTAAACATTCCTAAATCTGTTTAATCCTAAAGTCTACTTACAACAGTGTCAGTAGTATTTTAATGGATTGCCTCTGATTTGGGTTCTTAAAAAGCTTTAGTTAATAGGAGACATCATTTATGACTTGCCGTGGATGGTTTGAAGGGGATATGTGAGGGAAAAATTTGGCCATTTTTCAGATGCTGCTTTTTTTTCAGCTTCCCGCTGAGGCAGTTTCCCCAAGAAATCAAAGCTGTAACTGGAGGCATGTTGGAGGCGCTAAATGCTTGAAAATATGTCTCTAATCTCAGTGCTGTTTGGTGAGGACATTGGATCAAGGTTCTTGGTGAAAATGAGGACTCTATTAGTAGGAAAAAAAGGACACAATTCCTTCTTTTTGCAGGCCTGATCTGGTGTAGGTGGTAGTTGTGGTAGCTGGTTCTCTTTGCATAGTGAAATACAGATTTAAATGTTTTATTTAGTTTTGTTTTTAATCGTCTCTCTGAAGCTTCTTATGGAGAAAGTACTGTAGGGCACTAGCTGCGAATTAAACCTCTGGGGGAAATTTGGTCTCTGCTGAGGCAAATACAGGTGTTGCAAATATATGGGATACAGTTTGCAGGCACGTGCCAGTAGGGTAAGTTAAATGGGATGCCTAATGTGACCTATGTTGAATGTATTTTAGCACAGATGTGGCTGTGAGATGTTGTTGTTGTTGTCTTTTAAAGTGAAGCTCTATGTATTTTGCTCGTGGCAGCTCTCTGAAGGTTTACCAGTTCACTTCTTATTGGATTTTGATTAAAATTGACGTTTCTGCCAGCCTTAGTGATCCTGAGTGAGATATTCGAGTTTGATCTTTTACTGCATTGCACAGCGCAGGGAATCTGTACCCCCATCTAGGAGGAAGGCAGAGCTTCAGGTCTCTATGCAGCAGCCCTGTTTAGGGTGGAGTGTCACTTAAGAACTCCCCAGGAAGTACCTTTTGAGCACGAATGGGCTATGGTTACGCACCAGGTAGGCACTCCCAGTAAACTAAGACTCCTAAATATAAATCAGTCATGGGCAGTGCAAGCCTCCTATCTCTCCCTGATAATCTTACTTAACGTTCAACTGGAAAGACTGGGTCTCATGGAGAAAAGATCACTTTCTGTCCTAGTTTCATGAAGATCTTTGTGTTTCTTCAGTGATGAAGTGTGATGGGTGCCAGGTAGTCCCTCTCTTTGTGGCAAGGACGAGGACAGCAGATTGTGAAGTTCACATTTGTTTTCATGAAATTGGGCCAGGATCTAAACAGCATGCTGTTCCTGGAGTATATTCTCTGTTAAGAAAGCAGAAGCAGGCTTAATGGCTTAGATAAACTATCCAAAGATTGGTGAAGTAATTAGTAAATGTGCCCTGTCAGACCAACTAATTTGTTTAATCTTGAGCGGGCAATGTTTATAGATATTTAAATCATCTTAAGAAGCGGCTGTCCAGAGTCACAGCAGGATGGTGATCTATGCAGTGCTGCAGACAAGCAGACCCACTTCCTACCCTCGCTGCAGCACCACTGAGCTCTGGAGAAAGCTGCTGTGGTCTTACCTCGCTTCCATCTCACGGTTATTTAATTCAGTCCTAGTGCTAGAGGTGATTTTGTCCTTGCTGGCAGCTGCTCCTTTCCCGATGCAGATGCATGCTTTTTTGTGGCTACCAGGTGAATCAAGCTAGGGAGCAGATCTGGCTGAAAGCTGATGTGTTCAACTTACTCTTTGTTTCCCTTTTTCTTTATTTCTTTTTTTATTTTGCTTTTGTCATTGGACCAAGCAAGCACTGATACTAGTCCCCAGAGGGGTGTGGGGACAACTGGCTGAGAGAGGTGACCAGGGCAGGACTCCACTGTTAGTGAGGACTCGTGCTTTGGGCAGCTCCAACAGGCAACAAAACTACAACCTGAGTTTACTCACCTGTTTATATAAATTGAATAGTTTGCTGATTTCTGGCAGGAGTTGTGTTTGGGTTCTCTAGGGTGCGGGAACAAAAATGTCAGAAGCTTCGCTGTAGTGACTGAGTCTTCCAGCTTCCTGTGCAGTTCTTTGCCAAATAAAACAGAGCCAGAAAGCTCAGCACCAGCAGCTGTAGGGAGTTAATTCCACCCAGACCCAGATTAGCCATGGCACATTCTTGTAACCATAGGCACGAAAGCCTAGTGTAGACAGCTGTTCTGATAAACCAATCTGGGAATCCTGCCCTCCTAGGAATGTTTGATGCATATTGGTCAGAGAAGTGGTTTGTGAAGTTATTGTGGGACAAACTGGTAGTCTGGATGGCAATTGCACGTTGTTTTCATTGTCTGTGATGAAAATACCACATGGTTACCAAAAATGAGGTGAAGTTTTCCTTCAAATGCTTAATGAATTCATATATCTCTGCCTGACCTTTATAGATGTAATGCCATTACTCATCTGTGTGCTGTGAGAGTCATGTCTGTTTGTCCATATGCACAGAGTATTGCTTAAGAGAGGTAAGGAGTGAAGAGATGGTTGGCTTGCTTCCTACTCCAAGCAGTATTTCTTCTGCAAAGAGGGTGTTGTTACTTTCCAGTTCTTGTGCTTGTGGCATATGCTGGCATCTTTCTGACTGCAGTGGGTGAATACTTAGAAGGGGATGATAGGGATGATTGAAAATCGGAGAAATGTAATTGCTGAAACGAACATTTGACTAAGTGAACAGAGGTAAAACCTTAAGATTGCTTGAAGCTGAGAAGGTGAGTCTGCTTGGATATCTCTGGAGGTTAAGCACCAGCATTTGACTCTTAACAGTTAGGGATTTGAGCACTGCTGAAGGATCAAAAGCATAGTTTTGCCAGAGGGGATATTAAAGTTCACCTGGGCTCAAAATGAGAATGTGTAATTTCATGGCACACAAATCCACTAAGGATGCTAAACACAGATGAATTGCCTCCAGAAATCAGTCCAGAAGAGTCCAGAAGTGCCAGATGTGCAAGTTAATGGTGGCTGGGAGTGTATCTGAGGATAGTATCTCTGTTTCCTCTGTGCCTGTGCTCTTCTCTTGGCATCTGCTTCCGGTTGTTGTCAAAGACAGGATTTGGGGTTAGGTGGACTTGCACTCTGACCCAGCACAGCTATTGTTGTGACTTCAAGGGAGAATATTTTTAGAAATAGCAGAGATTAGATGACGGAGTATTGGCCTGAAAGGAAATTCATTGCTTTCTGGGCTCTACCATTAGTGTTCTGTTCAAATTGGGACAACTTATTTCATCTGTTTGACTCTCCCTTTCACCTGACAGGCACCCTTTATCCACGTTGCCTTTTCAGTTGTCAGCTCTGTCATCTGAGGACTTTCTTAGGACATGTTTACACAGCTGCAAGCAAGGTAACACACTTCAAGGACTTGCCTCTGCTCTGCTTGAAGTTGTGGCTCTCAGCTGAAATTTGGAAGCTGACTGTCAATGTTTTTATTTCATTGTGGGTGTAAATTAAAGCGGGTCAAATTAAACTATCCTGAATCATTGTCATGAAGATGGTTTATGCTGACTTTGAAATTGTAACAGATCAGGAGTGTCCATGTATGGCTCTCTGTACCAGACAAGGGGTGGTGGTGTCCCATAGCGTACAAACTCTTCAACTGCCCATTGTGTGAGTGTGTCCTCTGCATTGCTTTGCTCAGAGGAGATCCCAGTCTGTTTCATGTCATTACTTGCTATTCTAGTAATGATAATGGCAAATCTCAATAGCAAAGTGGGTTCCGCTCAGATATTGAAACTCTTTTACTCCTTTGATTAAGGAAATATTGAATGCTTTGAGACCCATTTGTTAAGGGATGGGCGGCTTTGTTTCAAATGTTTATAAAGGGTGCACTTCCTGAGCAGATTAGAAAAAACTCTTTGCTGGTGAAGGATGTTGGAAGTACAGAAATTCTGCAGCTTGTTCTGGACTTGCAATTATCTGTACATGTTAATGGAGAAGAAAAATGTGGAGATATTTCTCAACAAAGAAGCTAAATGATCTTTTTCTTCTCTTTTGGGGTGGTGGGTGCATATCCACATTTTTCTGACTTTTTTTTTTTTTTGTGAAGGGATAAAGTTAAGTGCCTGTTCCATATCAGAGTAAAGAAGTCATTTATTACATAAACTACTGGTCTTCTAGCTGCAGTTTGGCATTATGATTTTATCAGCATTTTGAGTGTCACTAATATGACCCAGGGCTTAAACATGTTACTGCCACTGTAACATGTGTTTTTTCTGAAACTATTAATGTCAGGCAGCTACTGCAAGTCCAATTCCACATTCTAGCATCCTCTCTGAGAATAGCAAGGCTTAGCTTATCATCCTCTTGGCACAGAAAACGGTGTGGTTTTGAGCTCTGTAGGGTGCAATCAGAGCTGAGGAGTGTCGTTTTCCAGGAGCAGCACGTAATAAGTGCTGAGTTTCAATCTGCCTTCTCTTCAACGTGAGCATCCTTGGCTTAGCCAGAACTCAAAGATAAGAATTTTCAGGGTTCTTCAAAGTGAGGGTGAGATTACTGTGGTTTGAAAGACCTGGAGACTATTACAGCTTGAGCAGAAGGAAAAGGGCCATTTTAGCCTCTTTGGAGTAGGAGCAACCAGCTTGTCCTTTTCCCCTTGTGCAAGGCAAGTTGATTGTCTCACAAGTAACAAGCCCTAATTCTCCTCAAGTACTTTGAGAGTCTAGCACTGGCATCCCCTACATAAATTGGAAGGCTGTGAATCATGGCTGGCCCTGCAAAAAATGCTGTGCAATGTGGGCTCTTTGTGATTTTTTTTTTTTTTTTTTCCCTCTTTGCACACTTTTGTGGAGGCAGACACAATCCAGCCCATTATCTGTATGTGAGAGTTTTCACTATTATGGACTTGTAAAAGTTTATATTAGCAATTCTGATGTGGAAAGGACAAGTGGAGGCTGAAAGAATGGCAAATGGAACCCGGATATAACTTTTTGATTCCAGAACCCAATTAAATTTGTGGTTTTAAAGTGCGTGAGACTCCTGAGTTCAGCTCTCATACTAAATTTATATTATTTCCTGGAATGAGAGTCACTGCAGACAATTTCCAGAGGAGCATAATAATGATCCAGTAAAAAACGAATCCTGCGTTTGATTTTATTTTTTTTTCTCCCAATAGATATAAGATAGAGAACCAATTTAGCTTTATATTGGCTATTCTTTTAATGCTCAGTAACTTTCCTACCATCAGTGACTTTTTTTTCCCCTCAGATATCTTTCTTATTAGTGGTGCTCTCGCAATGCAGTGTTAGCGTGCATTTGGCTGAAGTGGCTAATGCTATAGCACTGTTACGTATTTGAGAAGAAGAAAGAAAGAATATCAGTTAGAGGGAAACATTACACATCACACATCATGTTCATAAGTCCATTTTTCATGAATAATTACTCTTGTGTGTCATGTGTTTCTTTTTTTCATCATATTGAGGTCCTCTGCCTAAAATGATGGCTCAGCCTGATCAGTTAAGGTGAAAGGGAACCTCAGACAGCAGTAACTGAATGCTCTATGTTGAACTGCTCAGAACAACCTTTGTGCTGCTTAGACACATTTTTAAATGATAGGTTTGGGGCAGAAAAATGTTTTTCTCTCATTCCTTGTTATATATCGGGACAGGATTTGTCTCCCAAGGAAACTTACCTTAATTCTGCTCCTGCTTTATGTTTGTGGCATCTTTTTCAGCTGATGACTTTGAGGAACAAGAACTGAGATATGCCAAAGATGAAAGGACAAGGGGAAATTGCCATTAACTTGAGCATAGGAAGTTCCATACCAATATGCGAAGGAACTTCTTCACAGGAAGTTCCGCACCAATATACGAAGGAACTTCTTCACAGTAGGGGTCATGGAGCACTGGAACAGGCTGCCCAGGGAAGTTGTGGATTCTCCTTCTCTGGAGATATTCAAGACCTGCCTGGACACCTATTTGTGCAGCCTGCTGTAGGGAGCCTGCTTTGCAGAGAAGTTGGACTCGATGATCTCTAGAGGTCCCTTCCAGCCCCTACAATTCTGTGATTCTTTGAAAGCAAGTGTCATTGTCCTCCACTTCATTCCCCTCTTTGCTGTGAAGTTTGGCAGGATAGTATGTGGTTTCTGATCAGTAAACTGATATAGCTGAGAACTTTGGGGGAAATCGTAAGTTATTCTTGGAGAGAAAATACTATTTAATTCTGTTTCCCATAGAAAGAAATGGAATTGTTGTGAGAAGTCTTGCTTGTATGGAATTGAGCTTCCTTTTTTTCCTACCTTTGCTGCCAGTTCGTAATTTCTGGAGAAGACAGTGATTACCTCTAACTGTCAAAGAAAGAATAGAAGGAATGTTTAGTTGTTGCACTGAAGGTCATAGTTTAGTGGGGAAATATTGGTTATAGGTGGATGGTTGAACTGGATAATCTTGGAAGCCTTTTCCAACCTTGGTGAT
>PPHD01005380.1:0-26528 GCA_002909625.1 Bambusicola thoracicus | reverse complement strand
TCTTCCACTGCTGCACAAACCACAGGTGTAATTTGCACCACAGCTCTGTTGAGGAAAAAGTGTGAAATGGAAATAGTGAATCCGTATCTTTTCCATCTTGCTGACGCTCCAGCCTTCTCCCAAGATTGCTCAGCCTCTGCAGTGGGCCCTGCTTCCTTTATCTGCTGGGACCCAGTCTAGCACAAGTTGTGCTGCCTCTCAGAGAGGTTGTCTATGCTCTAGGGGCACTTGTATTGATTGGTCTCAGTGCATGTTCAACCCACTCCACATTTAAGACTTATTTTTAGCAATGAGAAAGAGAGAATATTTGAGAATTCGGCTTTATTGATCTCGTTTTTAAAAATATCTGGACTTTTTGATCTAAAAAATATATGAAAGGTGTAATAGTTACTTTAGGGGCTGAAGCACGTCTCTTATAAAGATAGGTTGAGGGAGTTGGGCTTGTTTAGCTTGGAAAAGTGAAGGCTCTGGGCCTTCTGGTGATTGAAGGGAGCCTACAAGCAGGAAGGGAAAGATTTTTACATGGTTGGATAAGGACAGAGCAAGGGGGAATGACTGTAAGCTGAAAGAGGGGAGATTCAGGTTAGACGTTGGGAAGAAACTTCTTATTCTCAGGATGGTGAGACCCTGATACTGCTGCCCAGAGCTGTGGGTGCCCCATCCCAGGAGATGTTCAAGACCAGGTTGGATGGGGACCTGGGCAGCCTGACCCAGTGGATGGCAGCCCTGCCCATATCAGGGAGCATGGAACCAGCTCATCTTGAAGCTTTTCTCCAACCTGAACCATTTTATGACATCATTTCTTCTATTTTATGGAGGCAGGACAACAGAGTAAGTGCCAGTCTTTTTTTGGTGTTTTTGCAGCAATCTCTGGCAGCAATGTTGAAGCATGGAACATTGCAGTTTCTTCACCTGTTTTTGGTGGATATAGGTCCTAATTAACTTCTGAATTATGATTTTCTGAACAACTAAGATAAAAGATCCAGTATTCTGAGGTTTCTAATGCAATCTCATTCTTAGAACAATATTCACGTGTCTTATAGTTAGTAGTTTTAAATATCTGTTTATGTCAAGGCAGATCTTTTAAATACAAGTGAAATAATTGGCACAAGTAATTCAGGCGGAATATTCTTTAGTAAATATAAACATTGATGAAATTTTTTGCAGTTTTTATTACAAACTCGAAAATATATTTTGGACAGTGTTGGAGGGTTCTTGTATTTTCAATCAGCAGTAGTTCCAGTTCATAAATGAGTGCAGGATTGAAAGGGACAATATGCAGAAATGTGCAGTGTGGAACCATCTTCTATTGCAGCATGACTTCATCTTCTTACTGGTAGAGCTGACTGCTTCTTTCAGTGTATTTAATCCCAAATCCTTGAAATCTTGGAGCTATTTTGTAGTAATAACTGACTTTTAGTGGCATTATTATGTACACTTCCAAATCAGATCCCTTAACTCACCTTTCATTCAGATGGATGGTCTCAAATGCCACATCGCCCCGGAGATGATGCTCCACACATGGATAAATATGTATCCACATACATATATATGCTCAATATGTATATATTGTATCTGTGGTATGTTTGTGGATACATACCTATTGAATATATCCGACTTGAAGCTGTTTCCCCAAAAAGCTTTCTCAAGGCATCTCAGATGGATTTTAATCTAGAAATAAGCTTATCAACAACACGTGAACAAAATGATTCTGAGAGAGGATACTGATGTGCAGCAGGAAACAAGCTGAAGAGTTGTTTTCCCATCATTCGTGTTAGCAACTAGAATAAAGTGCCCTCTAATAAACTGAGGTGCATATAGACTGACAAGCTCTAAGTGATTTTTATCACTTGGGCAGCACAAAGCATCCACCAGTGGTTAAGTTGGATTTATGACTGTTTTGCTTTGCCAGAAAGGAGAAGTCCAAATAAAGGGCCTGCTGGCCTCATCTATTTGTGGAGTTGATTGCTCAAGATAAAGCACTGCAAATTAGGTATAACTAATTTAATCTGTTTAATTTAGGAAAAACTATTAGATGACTGCCACTGTGCCTGTCTCCTTTTTCTTCCAGTGATATTTCATATCAGATGCTTCTTCGTTAGCAAGTATGTGCTTCTCCTTGAAGAAGTGAATGTGCATAATCCTTTTTGCAATTAATTGCTGCTATATACATCCTTCCTTTACTATTAGGATCTGAGTTGCTCAGAAGCCTTTTTTTTTTTTTTCCCTGCAGCATATACCTAGTGTTCAGTAATCAGTTTTTTGTTTGGAAAACAAAACAAAACCTCACAAAACGCTTTTCTGCCTAGTGATGTAAAATCATGAATAGGGCTGAAGTGCTTGCTTTTTTGATAGGAAGAAATTGCCGTCTTTAGGCACAAAATAAACTAGTATTTGTTCATATTTCATGGCCAGCATGTGCTCAAGGCATGACTAGAGGTCACCACTGTATGTCTTAAACACAGGGTAGTCCCTCTGTGTGTGTTCTGGGATAGCACAGAGGATTTTCTGAAGGAATTTTAATTGAAGGCTCATTTAACTGTCTTAGAAACATAAAACCATTTGAAAGCAGTTATCTTCTATACTGTGAGGTTGATTTTTGCCCTGCAGGAGTATGCTTTGACTGGTGCAGAGTGATAATGGCCTTTTCCTTTATGATGTACCAGTTAATTAAAAGATGCATGTTGTTAGTTTCAGCCAGTGCTTTTTTAGAGACTGTTTTCTGTTTTTGTTGATCAAAATAAGTTGATCTACATATTGCAATTAGAAAAATTCAACTAAAGGAAGAAAGAGAAGAAATTCTTGAAGGTGGTACATTTGCTGGCATTATATCCCAGTACTCTCAGTGCTCTGAGAACATAGCATTTTTCTGTCATTTCTTGAATTACCGAATGCTCTTGTGTTGGTGATGGAGAATATACTCACAAGTACCAGATATGGCATAGTAAAACATGTTGTAGGTGTGGTTTATTTTGCATTGTTTCAAGGTAAGGCCTGAATATGCTCTAATATTGTATAGTAGGTTGTAATGCTGTAAATAATTACAGACTTACCAAGGTTGAAAAAGACCTGCAAGGTCATCCAGTCCAACCATCTGTCTATCACCAATATTTCCCACTAAATCATGCCCTTTGGTGAAACATTGCTTGAGCACCTCCAGAGGCCACTCTCTTCGAGAAATACTTTGTAATGTCTAACCTGAATCTCTCCTGCTGCTACTTGAGGCCATTCCCTCTCATCCTATTACTAGTTAAATGGGAGAAGAGGTTGACCATCACATCACCACAACCTCCCTTCAGGTAGCTGTAGAGAGTGTTAAGGTCTCCCCTGAGCGGCCTCTTCTCCAGACTGAACAATTCCAGTCCCCTCAGCCAGTTATCATAAGATGTGTGCTCCAGACCCCTCACCAGCTTCATTGCCCTTCTCTGGACACGCTCCAGGACCTTGATGTCTTTCTTAAAATGAGGGACCCAAAACTGGACACAGCACCTGAGGTGCAGCCTCACCAGTGCTGAGTACAGAGAGATGATCACCTCTGTTGTCCTGCTGGCAATGCTATTTCTAATACAAGCCAGGATGACATTTGCGTCTTTGGCCACCTGGGCGTGCTGCTGGTTCATCTTCAGATGAGCATTAACCAACAGCCCCCAGGTCCATTTCCTCTACACATCCTTCCAGCCATGCTTCCCCAAGTCTATAGTGTTGCTTGGGGTTGTTGTGGCCACATGCAGAACCCAGCACTTGGTCTTGCTGAACTCCATCCCATTGTCCTCACCCCAGCTATCCAGCCTGTCCAGATCCCTCTGTAGGGTCTTCATACCCCCAGGCAGATCGGCAGTTCCTCTCAGCTTGATGTCATCTGCAAACTTACTGAGGGTGTTCTCCATGCCCTCATCCAGGGCATCAGTAGAGATACTGAACAAGACAGGCCCCAGTACCGACCGCTGGGGAACACCACCCATGACCAGTCACCAACTGGTTTTAACCCCGTTCACCACCACTCCCTGGCCATCCAGCCAGTTCTTTACCCAGCAAAGAGTGTACCTGTTCTGGCTGTGGGCTCCCAGCTTCTCCAGAAGAATACTGTGGGAGACTGTGTCAAAGGCTTTTGCTGAAGTCTAGGTAGACTACATCAACAGCCTTTCCCACACCCATCAGGCAGGTCACTTGATCGCAGGAGATGAAGTTGGTCAAGCAGGATCTGCCTTTCATTAACCCATGTTGGCTGGGCCTGATCCCATGATTGTCCTGCACATGCTGTGTGTTCTCCCTCAAGATGATCTGCTCCATAACCTTTCCAGGTTTTGAGGTCAGGTTGACAGGCCTGTAGTTCCCTGCATCTTCCTTACAACTCTTCCTGTAGTTGGGAGTCAGATTGGTAAGCCTCCAGTCCTCTGTGACTTCTCTGGTTGACCAGGAATGCTGATGCATGATGGTAAATGGCTTGGCTACCATCTCCATCAGCTTCCTTAGTACCCTCGGGTAGATCACATCTGGCCCCATGGACTTTTTACTGTCCAGGTGGAGTAGGTAGGTCTCCATTTCTTTACACCTGAATCATAGGGATTTATTCTGCTCCCCATCTGAGACTTCCAGGTCAGGAGGTAGGGTACCTCAAGGATAACTGATCTGACTTCTAAATTAAGACAGATGTAGAGAAGGCATTGAGAACCTCCTGATAGGTACTGAAAAAATATTTCAAAGGAAAGATTGTTGTATCATATCTGGAAATGTATAGATACTGCCAGTTGGGATGTTTTTTGATAGATTGCAACCCTTCTCATCTGTGGCACACGTCTATGCATAAATATATGGATTCCTGGATTAGGATAACATTATATCCTGAGAATATCTGTGGAATCAGGAGTAAAGATTTCTCAGTCTTTTGGTTCAGTGACATAATGTTGTCTTGCAGAAAACTTGACAGGGAGAGGAACAAAGGAAGGATTGGACTTGCCTGGGAAGGCCAGATTTGGAGATCCGAGTAGCACAGATCTTTGTGGGTTTCTTCATCTTAAATTGTGTTTTTTCACGTGTTGAATGGAGTGCCATGGAAAGTAACAGAGCATAGAAGACAGGGAGGATTTTAAGCAGATTAGTAAATGGACAATGAGTTGTCTAACCTGTGTATACATGCAGAATATCTGATAAGAAAAGCATTACAGGAAAACAGTTTTCTTTCTAGGCAGACAAAGGCCTCATTGTCTGTGTAGGTGCATTCATTAGAGTCAAATATGGTGACAGAGAATTAGGAGAAACAAAAGGTTTCCTGTAACATTTTGTCAGAAGACTTATTGTGAATCAGAACAAAGATTTAGGTGTCATTCTGGCTTACAATACGCTATTGTCTTTTCCTTTTGGTGAAATATAATTGTGGGATGTAATTGCTGCATTAGTAATGTATGTTGTGGTCATCTTTTCCATTCAGAATATCTTAGGCGTGAGCTAAAATGTCCTGTTGTAATAATGACCCACTGCAGTAGTAACATTGCCAGGTCAGCTACATGACTGACCTCTTTGTACTGTTGCAATTGCCCTTTTCATACCAGATTAGTGTAACTTCATTGCCATCGTGCATCGTGTTTATGGAGGTGTTATAAAATTTGTATGCATTTGCTGAGTATTCCCCTTCTGTTGATTTGTGGGGGCTGTTCTTTTCTCCTCCTCCATTCTTGCATTTTGTTGAACAGGAAGTTCTTGTACTATTTTGAGTCCAAAAAGACGTTAAATTCATGTCTTCCACAACCTGTGTAGAAGTGCTAGCGACAGAACAGGAAGGTGAGGTCACTTGGTGCTTTCACTCTGTTTTTGTTTTCTGTAGCCAAAATGCTGGACTGCCATTTGTACATCTGTTGCTTCTGCACGAGAAGTATTTTTTGCAAGTAAATTAAAGGATTTTCTTTTCTTAGTCTGATTTTAATAGTCATAGTAACTTTCAGGAATTTTCTAAGTGGAGTTTTGAGGAGGATGACTGTTATTTTCTTGCTTACCCTCATAAGTCCTTGTTACGGTCCTTTGTGCTGTTGTTTTGACATCAGTGGAAAGCTATGCCTTAGTGCAGCTTCCTGTATATTGCATTCTTTTTTCTTTGTGCTTGGAATCTTCCCTATGGTTTTAGTTATATGCACAGCCAAAATGCTTTTTGAAAAGCTAAAGGTCTTTATTTATGTCAGTGCTAGCTTTGAAGAACTTTTATAAGTTTTAAAAAAGAGCCTATCTGGAAATCATTTTCTCCTTAGTTTCTGTTGTGTTTCTCCAGTTGCCACTTGCTATGTAAGTGTGCGTGGCTGTGGGAAGGGAGCGCTCCTTCCTTTCTCCACCTAAAGCTGTGCAGATGAGCGGCCATTCCTTCTCATCACAAATATTTTCCGGTCTAATTTGTAGATTTCAACCCTGAGTAGCGAAGGAGCATAAGTGCGATTGGGCGAAGA
The DNA here is from genome assembly GCA_002909625.1 of Bambusicola thoracicus. Lineage (NCBI taxonomy): Eukaryota > Metazoa > Chordata > Aves > Galliformes > Phasianidae > Bambusicola > Bambusicola thoracicus. Next base: position 20,097 of record PPHD01005380.1, on the reverse strand, counting down.
ATATTTTCATCGTCCCAAAGAGACAATAGAAATGCTAAGTGTTGGGTTTAAGGTTTGACTGTGTTGTCTCATAAAGGTGTAGGTTACAATGAGGAAGGTGGCTGGTAAGGAGAAAGGAAGGGAAAAGTCCATGGAGTAAGTGATTTGCATCTGTATCACTTAGAGTAGGTTTTAAAAAAAGGAAGGGTGAGCAATCTTGAATGTAGATTTCCCAGTCTCTATAAGATGAACGTCTCATTATGACAAGACGGATTTATTATTCAAGGGAGGAAATTTTAATGGAAGTACCGGTTGTTATCAGTGTTCTCTGGAGAGAAATTCACACAACTTTTGTGCCTATTCTAATGCTGAGCCCTTGCTGTTTGGTGGTGAATGATGCTTCTGGAGGGTCAGGGAATCCTGATCCTGTCCTGCTATTGACCAACTGTAGACTTCAATTTGGGAAGCTTTGTACAGTGTTCTTGCTAGAGAAGTATTTTTGCTGAGCATCTCAGGAGATGGTATCTGCTCTGTTATGCGAATTACTTACAGAGGCATTGGACATGTCTTGAGGAAAATAATTCTATTTATTGTAATAATAAATTTTGAGCTCCTTTCTGAAGAGGTGTTCAGCATTGTTAAAGGGAAAAGACAGCAAAAGAGGACAACTAAGGAGCAAACACTAACAGAAGTGGTCAAATGAAATTAGTCTTTCCCCAGAGTGAGAAGTTTAGAATGACGTCATTCAGGAGTTCTTAGGTACTATTAAGTTGTAAGGAAGAGGATTTCTTTTTACTGAGTTGCAGAATCATAAAGAAATGTATGTTGGAAGGGATCTGGAGAAATTACTTAGTCCCACCTCATTTTTCAAAGCGGGACTAACTTCAGCATTTGACCAGGTTGCTCAGGACTATACCAGCTGAATTTTGAGTGTCTCCAAAGATGGAGGTCCCACAGCCTCTCTGGACACCCTTCACACTATTTGAGTACTGTCTAAGCAGTTTTTTCCCTTCAGCTTATACCTGTTGCCTTCTGTACTTTCTCTGAGCAAATAGCCTGCTGCTTCCTTCCGCAAGACAGGATTGTACCTGCCATTTAAGGAGAAAATAACCAGTGGGGAGTAGTTCTCAACTTCAGAACTGGACTACTGTTGGCAGCTCTATATTGTGGCAATTTTAAAGATAATTAAACTTCTGAGCTCCCGGTTTGATGGAAAATAAAAACTTGGGTAGAATAGGAGTTCTTCTCCACAGCTGAGTAGTACTTCTTGCATGCTTCCAAAATGGAAGGGAAGAGAAAACTTAGAATCACCTTCAGCCATCCTTTTCATTGCACATTATTACGTCTCTGAGTTTTGGAGTGAATTGGCTGGCAAAGTGGAAGCTAGTCTTGCCTCTAGCTAACTCTAAGGCTATGGGTACAAGAAGAAAAGTAAAAATCTTGTTCACTACCTGGAAAAAAACTTCCAGGTCTGTGGATGAGCTCCCTTTGAATACTCTTCTCTCTGTATCTGGAAAAAAAAAGGGATGCCAAGTATGTAAGTTTCTGCATTATAAATAAGTGACAATAAAGGATGAAAGACTGATGTGATAATAAGGAAGAAAGCTCTCAAAAACACACTGGTTGTTGAAAAGCACCGCACTATACAAGGCTGTTGTAAGAAGTCAGGGAGCAATCGGTTTGCGTGTCTAATATGCTTGGGACTAGAAAGTCAATTTGAGAAAAACAGTAGGAAAAATGTTAGAATACTGAAGGTGAGGCATTTGCTTAAAGAGACTGTCCACCCCAGATCTGTCAAGAATAACATAGACATGGCTGCTCTTTCCCTGTGGGACAGAGATATAGTGACTGTAGGATAGGATAAAGTATATTTTCTTTCCTCCTCTGCCCCTCTTTTTCAAAACAAAAAACAAACACCAAACAACTGGGACGTGGAATGAAGGCAGGAGTTGTCATAACTAAATGATTTCTTTAGACTTGACTAGAGAGTTTGAGCCATCTGTTGTCGTATCAGGGGAGCAACGGGCAGAAGAGTACTCTTTTATTTCGTATATTCAGCTTAAAGAATTCAACTCAAAGAGAAATATGTATTTTCTTATAGCTCCTGCTTGGCACAGGTAGGCTATTATTTTTTCATGTTCCACCAAATTTTTTAAGAAAGAATATAGCTACAAGAGAAGAACTCTTTTTGTAAATTGCTCAGCAGAAATCCTTTTTCATATAAATGAGTAGCAATAGCTTGCGGTCCTAGGCATGTGGGATAGTAAAATGATACAGCAAGGTTTGAAAAGGGATAGGAAATAATGGAGACAAAGAGAATGCCTCCGCTCTTAGAGACAGTGTGGATATATTTGCAGCTGAACAAAAAGTTTTGTAGTCATATGGCTGCTTCTCTGACTACTGTTATATTGGCAGCTATAGCAATGGAGGGAAGTGTTCAGAAGATAGAGATTCATCTTATGTCTGTCCTGTTATGCAAACAAATGTTTGTGTGAATGCCACAAGTAATGGTGACTCCATACATAAAAATTAACTTCTCTTTGTAGCAAAGGGGAAACTGATGTGGAGAGGTATACATTTGGTACAGTGGCCTGTATTATACCTGCAGTAGACATTAGAGGGCTGATAAGTTAGGGCAATTTCTATGCTCTTCTCGTTTATCAGAAAGATAAGGCTCAGAAAGACATTTGTCATCAGCTTGTTAAAAATATTGCATTGGGCTGATGTGGTGAGATTTTGGTTGTGGGGTCTGCAGGGGTTGCCTCTGAGCAGAGCCCTGCACTGCTCCACATCAGGTCAGATCTGGCTCCTGCTGCTCCAAAAGAAACCTGCTGCTGCCAGAGGTAAGCCTGTTTGTATCTCTGGGAGAGTAGATTTAAGGAAAAAACTACTGCATAACAACACTGGGAGAGAGGAGTGAGAAAAGTGAGAGAAACCTTGCAGCCACTGAGGTGAGGGCAGGAGTTGATCCAGGTGTGGAGCAGAAGCTCCCTGCTGCCCAGGACAGGCCCGTGGTGGAGCATGTCTCCCTGCAGCCCAAGGGCACCACGCAGAGCAGATCACCACATACAGCCATGGAGGAGCAGTGCAGCAGTGGATGTGGGCAGGAGGAGGCCTTAGACCATGGACACCCCAGCAGGGGCAGAGCCCGGGCTGGAGCTGCTGCCCATAGAGAGGAGCCCAATCACCTATATTTTGGCATTGTTTTTGATTAGAAACCAGCTTCCTTTTCTACAAGAGCTGATGTTGTAGAAATAAGAATGTCCGTGTTTTAGAGCACTCTTCTATGTATTCTCCTTGGGTTAAAAGTGGTAACGCTCTCAAAGGCACCATACATAAGTTCTCAGTATTGGTATATCCCTGTCAATCCCTTGCATCCTTAGAATCTGAATCTTCAGACTAACAGCTCCAAGACAAAACAGCGTATTTTCACTTTTCCTAAATAGGTCACATTGGATTTCAGTATTCAGTCAGGAATCTGTGGCCATGTAACATTTGTCTTCACTGACACTTTACAGAGTGGGCATTCATTGCAAGTGTGGCCTGTATGGCTCATGTTGTACTGATCTTGAACCAGAAGTAAGTAGTCAAAACAATTTTGGGGGCACTTGGACTTTGGATACAGCTTCTTCTCTGAATGAAGTACATGAAATTTCCTGCAGAGTAAGGTATCTAAAGAAATATTATAGAGTCACAGAATCATAAAGGTGGGAAAAGACCTCCAAGATTATGTAGTCCGACTCTCCACCCACCACCAATATTTCCCCCACTAAACCATTTTCCTTCATACCACATGTACACTTCTTGAACACCTCCATGAAACATATGACATGAAATTTTTGCATTGATTTCTGTGCACAGCTGTCTTATTTTTAAGTTTGCTTTTTTGTTCTGTTTGGTTGCACCAGCAATACTTTACCTCTCTCAGTATACTTCAAGAAACTTCTCATACGTCTTTATATTACAGAAGGTTTTGTATGGATTATTGATCCAAATTAGATACTCATTCAGTATAATAGAGACAGATTGGAATACATGCAGGCTCCTATACTTGACCTGGTGAGAGACAGCAATTTGATGTTCATTTCCCTTTCCATACACACAGCCTGCCTCCACTGAAAAGCTGAACAGAACAGTATTTGATTTTGTATTTTCTAGAATGGCTTGCGACTGCAGAAATATGACTGTAAAAACATATCTCCATTTTGCCTCTAACTACTGATTCAGTATTCATGGATAAGCATATATTTAGACATCGAGATATAGCATTACGTCTTTTTTCACTGCTGAAACAGGCAAATGCTATTACCTATGTGCTCTAGAAGGCAGCTTGTTGATTTAGGTGGACAACTTAAATTGAAGGCTTTGGGAGTCTACCTTCCCAGGTGAGCGTATCTGCAGAAGAGAGAAGAGCTTGTTTTGCTCTTTGTGCATCTCTTGCCTCGTAAGCATGTATTTCTATGTTTCTGCAGATGGAGTTGCACGTTCTGGCTGCGGCATATATCCTGCAGTGTCTCCTTGTTTCCTGCAAAATGGCTAATTGAGTGAGAGAACTCGGGCAGGAATGATTTATGCCACGTGAGCATGGCTCAGACTTGAGAAAATACTGTCAGATTCTGCCGAACTGTCACATAATCAAGTTGTTCACTTCTTGCCAGGCCTTATCAGTGATCTGGCTTAAATTCCTTCGTTTTGGGTGGAGTGTGAAATCAGTCTCTCCTTCTCATTTTCTCTGTATTACCTGCTGTTGGTGGTAGCCGGACTCAATAAAGTCTGATGATTGATAGCTGCAGAGAATTGGTTCTCAGCAGCTGTATACGCAGCCCCATGCTGCAGGAGATGCCGTGCTCCACTGTAAACACTGATTGTCTCAAAATTGAGAAAGCACAGGGCAAACTGTGAAAGTAGTGCCTGCATACTTAGCCTCCAGGAGCCTACCATGGTTAAGTCACGTTGCATCTGTTTGAGCTACTTCCCAAGGTAAGTGATTTCAGAAAAACAAATTTCTTCTTAAATTCTATCATCCCTTCATTGGGTTGGTTTTTGTTTTTTATGGGGAGACGTAAGCTTGCAGGTTTACGTATGTGCCACAGAAGGTGTTTGTGAAACTTCCTGAGCTAAACGTCAGAGCTCTCTCTGTCCAGATGTATATCCAAATGCTTTTCCTTCTGTTTTCTCTTGCCTCTTCCCCCTTCTGACGAAAGGCTTGTCTCTCTGTGTCCTCTAACTGGCACTACTTATCATGCTAAGTTGAAAAAGACAGTGAGCTAAAAGAGCAATTGAAGACAGATGTGTTATACAGTGTTGTATGAGCAGACCTGTGGCACGCTGCTTGCCCAGAGATGTGCACATGCAGGTAAGGTCAGCACCAGGTTTTTGTGCATACACCTAAACCACAAATGAATGTAGCACTGTGTACATGCAAAAGCAAGGCTGTGCAAGGCTGAGAACTGAAAGTCTAATGAGGTAGCCATTTATGTGAAATAGCGGTGAGTTTGAGAGTGTCTGTGATGAAGTACAATGCAGAATGCTTGCAGTCCACTGGACAGAAGTCTATATCAGAGTTGTGTAGCATTTTGGAATGAAGTACTAAGGGGGGAATTTCACTCTGGATAGCAGCTGGTATGCTCAGTGAGCTAAGTAAAGTGTCTGTGTTCTGTCAGCTAGCATTGGCCATGTGTGAGTGCCTGGCAGGTGAGTGTGTACCACCAGTGGTTGCTGGAGCTTTACACAAGCAGCTTCTGCAGTGGGTGAGTGTGAAGGACCTGCAGTGCGAAGCGACATGCGTTTGTGAGGCTTTCCTAGCAATAATAAACAGTGCAACCAGTATTACCATGATTTATGGAGTGAGCTGGAAACCCTCGTGTGAATTACAGCCTTGATGGCTCTAGAGCGAATGTAATTATTCTTCTATACATAAATATGCAATGCTGTCCTAATCATTTATGCTACTTATGAAGCCTTGGGAATAAAGAAGCATTTTGCTACTGAGTAACCATATACATAAGTCTTGCGACTCAGCTGAAATAGCAAAAGAAATCTCATGCCAGCAGTCTCCAGAAACAAACTAGATGGATTTCTGCTTTGGATGCTCTTCTGCGTGCTCTCTGAGAGAAAGTAGATGGATAAGGTGGTGAGGGAAGAGGCAGCAGTAAGCGCCCATACTTGAAACAATAAGTTCTAACATCTAACATCTCCCCTCCTTTTCCTGACAGCTGTTGTGCGCTTCTCACTTCTTTACTTCTATCAGGCTTCTTGAACAAGATATTTCTGTGTGAATTTTTTTTCTTGTTTATAAAGTAGTCATTGTGAATTCCGTATGGAAGCTTTAGAACTAAGTGTTGTAAGGGAAAGTCTTGGTTGATCTGTATGCTATAAAATGAAGCGTTTTATGTGGCTGCCATTCCCACTGAACTTTAATTTCCAAGTCTCACATTTGCTGGAAAACCCTGGGGAAAGAAAAAACTCGTAAGTTTAATGATACACTTTCTTTGGAATGTTTGATGTTGTAAAAGGCTGCCAAGGGAAGTGGTGGAGTCACGCTCTCTGGAGGTGTTCAAGAAATGTGCAGATATGGCACTTAAGGACATGGTTTAGTGGCCATGGTGTCGATCGGTCAGCTGCTGGATTAGATGATCTTAGGGGTCTTTTACAATAATGATTCTATGCAAAAGGTACATCACCATCTGCTTCATAATAGTACCAATATTCCCCCCCTTCTTTTTTTTCCCCAATAAGCAAGTGTATTTTTATCTAAAGTGCTTTCTGTATGCTGCTAAGCTCCTCTGAGTTTGCCACGTCCCATCTTTTCTATCTCATTCTGGCTCTAAGCTCTCAGCTTCCCATGCTCAGTCACCCAGTTTATTGACTGTCTGAATTGCTGCTTCACTCCTGTGTGGTGGTGCGGAGCGTGCTGCAATGCTCCTGCTCCCCTGTGTTCATCATCCACTGCAGTATTCTGACCTACGGTCTCTCTTCTCTCATCTGAAGGTGCCATGCAGTCTCTTTACTCTGTCTTTGAGTGGGGCTCAGCTCTTGGTCAGAGCTCAGAAGGCTTATTTGCCAGGCTAGCATATTAGTATCTTATGAACTATTTGTCCGTCTCTGCCACTAGCAAAACCTGATGTGGAGTTGATTCTGCTTAAATACAAATCTTCTATGCTGTTTGCCCTTGCAGGCAGGAGGGATCAAATGTGGGACTGCAGTTTCAGGAGTTTTGATTGTTGGGAAGCACCTGCAAGTGCTCTCAAAATCTGGGAAGCAGTCAGATGCACAGAGCAATCAGAGCCAGGATATTGTTCAGAGTAGGGTAAGGTCCTGACTCAAAGTCTCTGAAGTCAGTGGCTCTGCTCCTATTATATGCCTGTGATGCAGAATTACAGGCCGACAACCAATAAATGCCAGCCTGGCCAAAATGGTGTGCTTTTCCCCTCTGTTCCAGCTCATAAATGTAGTGGTATGTTTTAGACTACCAATCATCTGTAATCAAGAAAATGGAAGCAACTGAGTACCAAAATGCAGTGTTGGAAATATATTATTAGAGAGCTGGGCCAAATGAGATATCCCACAAAGGGGGTAATGAGTGATTTTTTTTTTCTTTAGCCTACGCTGCAACAAAATGTGACAGAAAAGTCTTTCATTATCTTCAAGCATAAAAGGTCTTTGCCTTGTGGTAGCTGAATTTTGTGTGTGTTTTATGGCAGTTTTCGTTTAGGAATAGCTAGGAGACGGCATTTCACCAGTAAAGAAAAATGGATTTTGAAAAACGCATTCATCTGTGATAACCTAACATTGTGTAACTCCATGTAGCCTTGTCAGTCTGTAGAGTCGTTGGTAGGAAGTGCTTCCTTTCAGAGAGGAATGCTGTAGTCAGTAGTTTGCTGAATGGCCTCAAGTAGGAATTTTATCTTGTGCACTCAGAAGAAAGAAAAGTTTTGTATGAGCTTTCAAAGTCCACCCTCCACACCTTATTGACCCCCAACTTTATCCAGTGAAAGTGGTGTAACAGTAAAATTGTGGGGGAGCTTATTAAATCTGCAGATTGAATGCTTCATTTTAAACTTGGGATAATAAAGGACCCTCTTTTAATTAAAGCTGTCAATTTACCATCTGCTCAAATTGTCATCTTTTCCCATTTTGTATTACCTGAAAAACTGCATTGATTTCTGAAGTATTGGTTTCTATGTGACCACCTACAATGCACAGCTAGATCACTATGAGCTGTGGTTCCAAATAGAGACAAGCTCTTGGACACTACTCTTCCTTCCTTTGTCCCCATCTGCCCTTCCTTCTCTGCCTGAGCAGATGTTGCTCCTGGGCCGGAGCAGGGTTGGGGCTGGTTCAAAGCAACTGCTGGCAACTTGTTTTTGGGAAAATCAGTGGCACGGACAATTAGGCTGAGCAGCTCTCTACTATGTAATGTAGATAATAATGCATATGTAAAGCATTTCAAATCCAGTGCAATTTTCAGGCCAAAAGTTTTTTTCTGTTTATCTTTCAATGGAGAACAAAGCAGTATGATACTGTAAATAAGAAAGCAAGGATTGCCCCAAACATCCTGTGGTGCGGCCTTGCATTATGAGGAAGGAGTCATGTTCTCCTTGTCATTTTCTCTCCGGTTCTTTGCTTTCTGCTCTCTTCTTTACCTCCTTTTTCAAGATAATTTACGTTCTTATCCAAATAATTCTTTTCTCTGCAGCAGAAAGGTCAAAATAAGATTGTCCCTTACACAAGGCCCCATTCTCATCACTACATTTGTTAGTAATTCTTGAGGTATTTGGACAATTTCTGCCAACATTTAAGAGTGGTACCGCAAACAGTGTAACTGATTTGGCTGATAGCAAGCCAAGTAGAATGTTAATGGTTACTGGCTTGTATGCAGTGCCAGAATTGGGCAAACTCCTCTGGAGGTGGTTCCATGTGTTTTCTCAGCATCCCACCATCATTATTACAGTAATATTATGGTCCTTCTTGCTCACAGCTTGAATTTTTCAGGCAGAGCTGTATGTCATTAGCTAAGATAATTTTGTGTAGCTGTTCAACTCCGCTTCAGCACAACTCCAATGAGTATGTCGTTAGTTATAGATTGGTGAGACACATGTTCTTGAGTGAGGTTTATAGTTAGCTCAGACATGAAGTAGGGCAGAGTTGGAAGAGATGATCCTACATTACTCCTTAGCCAAAGTCGTTGTTTGTCAGAGTACATTAATAGGGCAGCTTCAGAGTTGCACTACCAAACATTGTTGGGAAGTTCTGAGGACAAAGGAGGTTCCTTAACATAAAGCAATAAATTTTCTGTGTGTACCACACAGAGCTGAAACTGTTGAAGGCCGGCTGAATCTGTGGGAGAAGGGAAAGTGTAATTTTCATTTCTGATTTGTCAGCTCTGACTAGTTTATGTAAATCTCACTCTGTTGCCTGTCAATGTGTTGTGAAAGCAATTACACTTAAAAATACCATTTGTATGTAAGGATGAAGGATTGCAAGGAAGGGTATACTTCACTTGTGACATTTGCTTAAATTCTTAGAAAATTACATCGTATAGTGTCCAGGAAAATTTGAAAGTTGCTGCATATTGAAGCTACTAAGGGCTGATTTCAATCCTCAGCACGCCTGAGCATTGAGTCCATTAATACTTGTTATCGTGTCAACAGACAAAACAAACTGTGGGCGCTAGCAATTAGCTTCAGCAGCAAGCATATATTCCCAAGCAAAATCAAGTGAACATAGATGTTTTATTAGGAAGTGGGAGACCAGAGCCATTGTTTTAGACACCTCATGACCTTTGTGTGTGTCCGCTATCTCATTATCTTTGACAGGGATTAAATGCAATCTTTGGAGCTGATCAGCGCTTTGTGTCTCTCTCTGAGGAGACTTTATTTAATTTACTGTTATTATATTATCTCATCTTTTCTCTGAAATGCATCCAGTTAAAATCTGTTCTAATGGTAGTTATATTGTGTGTGTATAGAAATGCAGATATACTTATAGATAGAGGTGCCTTTAGTCTTTCCTTCATGAAGGTATTAGAAAACCACTCTAAAATAAAAATTGTTAATGTCTTAAAGAAAAAGAAGTCTTCAATGGGTACCATGCATTAGTCTTAAATGAAGCTTTTGCTGTAATTGGAGAAAAGGCTGAGTTTGAGATAGGTTTCCTGTGAATTTCTCATGAAAGTAAAACTGTTACTTAAATTTGGTCTTGTCTGCTTCTTAGCACAGGGCTGAGCACTGCTTTAGGAGTCTCTTAGTGGCTGGCTTGGGTGGTTCTGGAAACCATTGAGATGAGTCATACCTGGGGCAAGAGCTTGTCTGACACTCCAATGGCAAAGACTCTACTGCTTGTATCAATACAGTGTGCCTGAGCCAGAGGAAATGACTGAATATGATGACATACAGCAAATTGGGGGCAAACACTGTGCCCCTAATTGTCCTCTTAAATAGCCCTTGGAAGAGGATGTAGGTCCTTACATAAAGTCTAGTCCTCAGGTACAGAGTCACTGCTGTGCTGGTATGCCTGTGGGCTGATCGCTCTCACCTGGATACTTATGTGTTGCTTTCTGCTTAGCTTTAATTCACTACTGAGGCGGCGCAGCCTTTTTTCAGCAGGAATTTGTATACTGAACTTACAGTATAATTCAAGTCTGATGAGTAATTAGTGAGTATTACACTTAGTTGCACATACAGAGGAATGCCTGGGTCATGCAGATGCCACCTGTCTTAATTTGAAGGAGAATTATCAATGAAATAAGGGGAGTTTCAGGGAAGAGCATGGCAAGATTCCACAGATAGAGTATTTTTTTTAATTGACTGAAGCAGGTAGTTGTGTAGTGTGGGGTGGAATATAAAATACAAAATGTCTGAGGTATTGGCGTAGTGCTCTGGATTGAATGGTAGCAGAAAAGGTATGGGTGAATAAAACCTAACTGTGCCCCTTCCCCAAGCAGCTTGGACTTGTGAATTTTTCATTCATTCAGGTTTCGCACCCAGTTGCTAGCAAGCCTGTAATGTGCAGCATGACAAACTGGGAAGCAAATGTGATGTGTGGCAAGAGATTTCTTCTTAGCAGGTTGGGTTTTTTTGACAGCGTGTTTAAAAAATTGCTCTGTCCAGCTTCCTGTTTTCCAGCTTTCATTTTCCTAGTTGGAACATTTTGTGTTGAGCGCTATCTGACATGACATTTTTAATCTTCCTTTATAACGATGAGACCTTGGAAAATACAATTACATTAGGAATACTGTGGAATGAGAATTTTTGCTGTCCTGTGCAGATGCTGACAAACAAAAACACAGATACAGTAGTTTTTCATTAGCAGCACATTAAGTAATCCATAGGACAAAATCACAGTACATCATGATTGAAATAATAAATGCTTTGTAGCGACGTGCAAGGGAAATATAGTTTGCAGTTCTCAGATTATACTTCATTAGACAGGAAAATGACTAGCATTCCTTCAGACATGATTTGAGAAACAATACCCTTGCCCTAAGGACATTAGCCAAAATTCTTAATTGGTCTGCTGTCTAAAGATGGTTCTCAGTGACTGTGTCTAATCAAATGTTTTGGTTTTGAGTGGCAGAACACCCCCTTATTCATCTTCATATGGAGTCTGCAGCAGAGCTGCAGGTTCTTCCTTAATTTCTCTCAGTGCTCGTTGGAGTTGCTCTCATTGAGGAAACTTTCCATCTCCAGTTCACAATGTGAGACGGCAAGATGGCAGATTGAGACTATGGCTAAGCAGCCGGGTGCTAATTGTATCCCTAGCTGGATTGTGGATTAAATAACTCACATCACAGATCTGCTGAGTAGAATAAGCTTGCTCAGCTGAACAAGATCAGTTGTGGTAGGATATATAGTTTATCAGCAGCAAATGAATGGAGACGCTGCTTTCTTGCAACTTTGATAGCTTTGTTCAGTGTCATGACAGTTCACCAGAAAGTAATGATTATTTTAAGTAGTAAATGAAGTATGGATTATTTAGCTCTCCAGAAAAATATTGTACCTGAGCACTCCCTTCTGTAGACTCCTGTAACTTGTTGTTGTAGCTACACTGTAATAGCTGTGATGTCATAGAATCCTAGAATCCTTTGGGTTGGCAGGGACCTTTAGAGGTCATCTGGTCCAGCTCCCCTGCAGTGAACAGGGACACCTGCAGCTGCATCAGGAGCTCAGAGCCCCTGTCCAGCCTGACCTTGAATGTCTCCAGGGATGGGGCATCTACCACCTCTCTCTGAGCAGCGTGTCAGTGCTTCACCACACTTAGAGTAAAACACTTTTTCCTTATATCCAATCCAAGTCTCCCCTCTTTCAGTTTGAAACCATTTTCTGTCGTCCTATTACAACAGGCCCTGCTAAAGAGTTGATTCTCAGGTCTCCCTAGAGACTTCTCCAGCTGAACAGCCCCAGCTCTTTCAGCCTATACTAATGCTATGAGAAGTTGTTACATGAGACAAAAGGTTGTGCCATATATCCAGCAAACTGGTTTCAGCTTTGAGTAAAAGGCTGGATAAATGATTTCCAGTTCAGGAATAAAAGTAGTGCTCTTAAAAATTGAATACCGGGAGTTGTTTGCAACTGCTGGTGCCATCTTAGAGGACAATCGCTACCTGGAGAGTCTGGTTAGGAGGATGAGAGCTGAAATGTATAATAGCAGTATATTTTCACTGAACGTCACTAGCTTGCCAAGAAGCTCTCTCTTGCCTCTGCTCAAACTAACATCAGGATCTGTATATATTGCAAACAGCAGGAGCTGTATTCATTGTTTCCTTCAGCATCTTTCAGTAGATACTGTTTCTGGATGCCGAGACTTAAAGCAAGTACCGCAGTACTGCTTTGTTACTTCAGTGTTTGAGAACTAAAAGAGGAAGCAGTATTACTTCTGGGTTTGTGTTCCTGTTAACCTTATTTACTTAGTTATTTTTTAAGTTGCAGATTATTGTCCTTTTCTTCTTAAATGCTTTCTTTTGGAGCAATTCAAACAAATAATTTCTTTACATAGTCATAGTGCTTTTATGTAGGAGTCTGGCTGGCACCAGCTGGAAAACAAGGCACATCTTGCCTGGATCTTGGAAACTGCATCATCAACAGCATTTACTACCTTTCTGGTTGTTCACATTGTCCTATTTTACTACTGGTTAGGGTGAGGAGCTGCATTCAATGACAAAAAGCAAACTGCTGCTCATAGCTTGATGGCTTGTAGCATGCAGTCTGCAGAGAAGAGGAGAGCTAATTCTTCAATGTTCAGATGAGTTCTGAGGCAACAAGGCCTCTAGAAGACTAATTATCCTGTCTCTGACATTTGATAGCTCTAAAAGTTTTTCTCCCTTTTTCACCTGATCTGCTACTTCTAACAAATGTTTCAGCTCTCCCCTTCAGGATCTGCCTGTGAGTCATGCCCTGAAAGTTTCCTAAACGTTGCTCTGTAAGAATGGAATGGTAACTTCCAATTTTCTTGTTAAGGAAAAGACAAAGTTCACCATCTCTTTCAAAGCACAGAAGTGTTGTCTTCACAGCATTTGGGAATGCAGCTTTCTTTCTGCAGCATGTGGTTATCCAAAGAAAACAATGCAGAAATCAGACACACGAAAGTGAGTATACTGACACTAAAATAGCCTGAACCAAGTGCTGTTGCTCTTAATGAAACTGGATGCTTTATTCACAGGCTGAGGATTTACTTAAGGCTGCAGTTTGACTGGTGTTCACAGCAAATGGTTGCACAGTCTGACTGCTGTGGGAAATAGGGAATTTCACAGTTCTTGGAGTGCTCCATGGCCAGTCATTTTCCTGAGATGTCTGGAGAAATTGTGACCGAATTGTCCCAGATAGAATGTTCAGCACTGCAGTGCTTCTCTCTGACTCGAGGCTTTATGGGAGTTGCTGCTTATTTCATAAACGTATGTAAAATTTGTTAAGCTATCAAACATACATCTTGCCCTTTCCAATTGCTTGCTGGTGTTCTCCATCTGCCAGCTCTTCAGCATCTTCAGCAGTAAATACACACATCAACATATGTGTGTATTTATATACATACAGCAATGCTGAATAAAGCTCAAGGATTTTCATAGGAATGAAAATTTGGCTGTTCCACACATTTATTTAGAAGTTAATTCTGCTCACTGAAGTGGCTAGGGGGCTGCATGTACTCTCTCCTCCAGAAGTGACTTAGGCCTGTGCTGTATTAGTGAGATGGAATATATGGCTATGGCTTACATGTACTGTTGTCTGAATTATATTACCCTTGAAGCTCTTGTTTGTGTATTCTGCTTTGACAAGTTTTGCTAAAACACTGTTTTTCTTATTTTTAAATTGAAGCCCCCAAATAGCTGCTGTGATGGAAAGCTCAGAAACTGCCAACTTCAAATTAAGCCTTCCTGAGTTTCCATGCTTGAGCTGTGATGCTCGATAGCTTCTATTAAAGCAGCCAAGATATATTGCTAAATTGAAGGGGAAGCACAAATATTGGGATTTCAGTGGCAAAGTGCAGCAGTGAGAATGCATGAAGTGCACCAACTTTATTACGTGGGCAGACCTGTAATTGACAAAAACACATGGTGTGGCCGGGAAGGGGTGGAATAGGTAGTGCATCTCTGCTCAGAACTGTGAGGAAAGCAGTGCACAGACACCTCAGTGAAGGGATAACCTAGCACACCTTCACCATGCACCTTTCAGGCTGCCCTGGGCACAGTGTGAACAGGCACATGGGAGGCTATATAATCCATGCAACTCAGCTTTTCCAAATCTAATAGCTTGGTACTTTTAAAAAAATGTCACTGCTAAGCCTTCTTGATTTCTGCATCTTCTTGACTACGTTCTTCCTGTAGCAAAGCCTTACTGTATGGGCATGTATTTAGATCTATGAGAAGTCTTCTTTTTGGCACATTCAAAAGTGCTCGTCCAAAGGAGGCTTTGAACACCAGGAACTAAACATGATTTTGCAATAACTAGGCATAATTGTAACATATTCCCCACCAGTCTACAGGGAGTGCGTTTCTTGTTGGTAGACAGCCTGGGTGGTCATACCAATCATCCTCTCAGAACTGAGCAAATCACAGCTAAGGTTGTAAAAATACCTCTTGAGAAGTCTTAGGGGCTGATCAGTGGAGGTCAAAAGGCTGTGTTTACTGTGAGAGTTTAATCTCTGCTTCCCTACTGCTTGGGTTCAAGCTAAAACTTTGCTAGCTTTGCTTTCCGGAGCAGTTCGCTATGGACGTAAAATCTGGTCTGCTAATGGAGATTTTATGCGCTTACAGTGGCAACTAGAAAGGCAGTAACTGTTCCCTATAGAGACTGCACAGGGATGTACAGGTTTCGCACACACACACTGATATGATAGTTACATTAGAATATCTTAGTACTACCATAGTTGGGAAAGATGGGGAGTGTGTAAACAAAGCACAAACGCATGTGTGCTGTGGTGGTTTTGTTCAGTAGTAGTACTGAAAGCATTTATGTACTGTTTTCCTTCAAACAGAGAATGCTCTAAATTCTTAGAAGAAATGGCACGACCTCTATTGTGTTCAGGAAGCTGACTGAGAACTGTTAGTCTTCAGCATATTGCATAGGAAATTGAGATTTAATTCAGCATAGTATTTCCTTCAGACTCTTGAGAAGAAAACTTGAAGCTGTACTTCAATGAAGGGTTAGCAGAGGGGCAGAAAGAAGTGTCTTGCTATGATTTTCTCACCTGCTGTGTTACCAAGGACAATTTCAGGCAGAAACTGTTCACCTGGTTTTCTTTAAGTGCAAATGCATTGGGACTCTACAAGATCTATTGCTTCTTTAGCTGGATTCAGAAATGGAAATGCCTTAAGTCAGCACTTGTAGCTCTCATTTGAATTTCCAGGGCATCGTATCACCTTGGATTCACACGTGCGTGTGTTCAGGGGCAAGATTTCCTTCCCACACAGTAACAGGGGAAGGAATCCACGCTTTGCAACAGGCTCAAGTATAACTGTGTCTGGAATAGATAAAAAATACTGAATTTCCCAACACTAGAAAATAAAATGTGGAATTGGAAATATATGCACTGGTAGGATGAATAAGCAAGAAAGATGGGACCCACTTAGCTGTGTATAAAAGCTGGAGAGAGAAATTGCTGGTAAAGAGAGGTGCAGGAGAGCAGTGTTTGGAAAACAGCGTTTTTGGTAATGAGCTACCTAATAGAAAAAATAATTTATAGGCATGTTGTCTCATTACCCATAGAGCTGTATACAGAGCACTTCTGGAAGAGATACTCTGCCCTTTGGGTGAGGTGTTGTGAATAGTTATATGGTGCTGGGCACCAGATGCTTTGTGAAATGTATATGCCTCTTGGAGTTGACAGCTTTGCAAAACTGCATTTTCCTTTGCTGCTGAATGGTGAGCATTAATCAGCTTTAATGATCACTAGTGGATATACTAACAGCTTACAGAAGTTGCGCTCTCCGTTCTGCTGTAAATGGAGCCTCAAATAGCTGTAGTTGCCTACGGCTGTGTGCAGGAAGCCTGTTTTCTTCTGTGGATCACACTCGCACCCTTTAATCAGAACTTGTTCTGAAAATGGCAATGCCATGTCTCTAAGGGTGATCTCATTTTTGAGGGCAGTAGCCAAGGGGGATATTGTCATCTGTTTCAGCCTGTTCAGAGAACCAGGCTGAGAAAAACACATTTTGAACTTCAAGAAAAAACACCATTCTGGTTGTTACGCAGTTCAGCTGGGAGCTGCTCTGCACAGAAAAGTTCTGGGTTTCATTCATGCAGTTTGCCTTGCAGGGATGCATCAGGACCTATTTCCATGATGGCCCTGAGAGACTCACCTTCAAGCATGTTCTCAAGAGACAAGTGCGTCTCAGCTCCTGTTAGAGTGAACAGATACACACACTGATTAGCTCATTCTAAAAGAGGCGTGGAAGGGGGTATTTGGTTGCATAAGTACAGCTGTTTGGGAAGCTGCACAGAAACTGCAGTGTCTGCACCTAGCTGTCAAGTATGAGTGGTTACAGGGAGGATTTGCGCCCTTAAACACCAACTGGGATCCCAGGACCACCCTTGGTCACCTAAAATGTTGTTATATACCCACAGAGAGGAGCCAGATGCTACCCCAACCAGCTTGTGTCATCTCTGTTGGTCTCTGGGTATCACTGACTGTGCTGGCTTTGGGATTGCAGTCAAACTATGAAGATATAATGTGAGTGTAGACAATTAAGTTCAAGCACCTTTACCACAGACTAAACTGTATACCCGGTCTGACTTCGTAGGACGATGTAATTAGCCACAGTTAAATGGTTTTTCTGCCTTAAAATAGATAAAGGTGATACTGAGCACATTTACTAGGAGAGTGCTGTAGAAACCCGTACTACGACAATGTAGGTGTTGGGGCCCAGCATTGTGTTACTCCAGTTTTTCTGAAATGGAGTCTTATGCTTAAAAGAAAAAGGAAAAAAAAAGAAAAAGTCTGCTTTAAAAAGAAAAGCTCAAATACAAATATTGATCAATTTTATTGATGTTTGTATTCTGAAAGAAATAAATTAAGGTGAATTTCTGCTTCCAAGTGTGGCTGTTAGTTACTATCCTGCCAGGTGGAGGAAATGCCACGAAAAATGTCGTGATTGTTGAGTAACTGGGTAGGATAAAGCTTCAGTGGGTTTTCAGCAGCAAGGTAAATTATGCTCTCGTTTGGTTGATGCTGAGGATGTGAACATAAGTGCTGTCATGTACTCTCTTTTAAACACTCATAGCTCAGTGCTGAAGTCTAAATCTGGAATAGAGCATGCGGAAGTTCAGAGGGGAAGTTCTACATAGTTTCAGCTAACTCACAGTGCAAAGAGGAGGGAGCAGACTAAGTAGAGGGATGCTTTAGAGAAGGACTGCAATTCGCTTGCTGCTTACCTATCTTCTTCCTCTGTAAGTCTGCAATAATGAAAATATAGGCTTCTTCAATGTGAAGAGTAAATTTTGGCCCTTGGATCCACATAGGATATATGATCAGAAGCAGCCATAGGACAGCTCAGCTCAGTATGCCTCTTACTGTGTTTTTGATCAGTGCTGTCTTCTATGTCAGCGCGCTCGGAATATTTTGCTAGCATTGTAATTTTTAAAATAATAAAAATTTGTTTTAGCTACTTTTATTGCCCTTATAGATTGACCCTAATGATGTTTTATATCAATTCTGAAGACATTTTATTGTTTTAGAGTGCCTCATTTGAGCGCAGAATTAGGAATGGGATAATTAAAATGGCATCAGGGAACTTTATTATTTCCAGGCATTTTATTTGAATACCAAGCTGAAATTATGATAAGTTGTTTTGAATCAGTAAGATTCAAAAGATGTATTATTTTCAGTAAGTGCTGCGAGTGTGTTCAGTATCTTAGGAGCTTTTATTTGATACAATGCATATTTGGCAGAACATATTATTTCGAGTAGACTGCACTGAGATGCCTCCCAAAATGAATTGCGTTCGCTTTGATAAATCTTATATAAGACATAATCTCTCTCCATTAGCATATGGATAGCATTATGTAGGGAAATACTGCATTTAATTTGAATACTTTGGTTTGTGGTTGACACAAGCAGCCACTTTAAATTCACAGTGAGCATTAAGTTGCACACTTTATTATCTTTTTTTGCATGCAGAATGGAATTGTGTTCTAAATGTAAATGTGCCATCGGTAGGCCCGGTAAAAGTGACTGTAGGGATGTGGAAGCTGCAAAAGAAAATGAAGAACATTCTAGCTTTGTCCCAGAGGTGCAGGCATGCCAGCTGTGCTCATCAATAATGCGAAGAAGGCATTGGTGAAAAGGGCACGAGGAGTTGCATCCGTTTCCTGCTCGCAACTAGAACAATGCTATAAAATGACATCAACTTGACAGGCAGCATCGCAGTGGAGGTAATGGTGTACTGAGAGGGGATTGAGTTGGCTGTTGAGAAATGAAAAGGGGAATTGGTCCGTGAGAGAGAAGGTCAGGTGGTGATGTGGGCAGATGTGAGAGTGGGGGAGGCAGCTGCCAAACCCAGCAGTTGTTTTCAGGCACAAGTCACTGTGGCATCGTCAGAGGAAAATGGTGGGTTTTTGAACGGCTCTGCTGCAAGATGTGCAGATAGGACTGCTGAATTCAACTTGTTCTTTTGAATACCGGCAAATATTTTTAAGTTAGTCAAGTTTAAGAGGTAGTTTGGCAGTAGCTTGGACAGATGATGACAACAGTGGAAATCTCTCACTGGAGTAAACATTTTCTTGTTGATAGCAAAATACAGTACTTGGCATTATAGCATTCTTCACTGGTATGTGACAATTTTACCCCAGAAAATGTACTTGAATAGTAGAGATAGTTGCAGGTTCTTTTTCTTTGTGTAGAAGGTTATAGAAATGAAATCTGTGAAACATAGATAACAAAATTATTATTCTTTTTCACAATGGAAGACTGAAAGTATATACTGGAGTTTCACTGCCAGCCACATCTAGCTGCAACAAGGAGTACTAAATACACGCCACACCTGTGTTGGAGCTCATAGGGAAAGCTGAAAACTGAACTGCCATTGGGACTTTTTGTTTTGCCTCCTTTTTTCCACTGTTGATGCTGAAATAGCTCCATTTCTGACGTCAAAACAAATTTTCAAAGAGGAATGGTAGAACCATGACTGAAACCGTAGAAACAACCACATATTTCTGTAAAAGTCAATGAATATTTGTGGCGATCTTGGAGCTGGTCTGCTATACCCTACTTTGGTTTGTTCACAAATGCAAGCCAGAAGCTCCTTTGCTTGTGTTTCTCTTGTGTGCATCTATGTGCTTATGAATGGAACTTCCGTGGTGTCACTCAGTACCACTGAGTTCATCCCTGCTTTGTCCTATGGAGCTTATCAGATGAAAGTGACTGTTCCCTCCTCTGCCTCATTTCAAAGGAGACCTATTTGACAGACCCAATTATCGAGCTTTCCTTTTATCAGTCCTTGTATTACTACCAAATATTTTTTGAGCGTGTGGGAAAGAGCTGCTATTCTGAGACTTTTCTATTGCCAGCTGAGACACCATCAGTTGGTGGGTTTTTTTGTGAGTTACAACTTCCTGAGCCCCTTCTTCTGTACCATCAGTTAGGCAATGGTATGGCCCCACCATGACTACAAGACATCGCTGCTTGCAG